>LRSR01005593.1:0-13081 GCA_001579985.1 Hypsibius dujardini | reverse complement strand
GTCTGTGTCTGTGTCTGTGTCTGTGTCTGTGTCTGTGTCTGTGTCTGTGTCTGTGTCTGTGTCTGTGTCTGTCTGTGGCACTTGTTATATTTTTTGTAGTTGTTTGTAACCGGAAACAAAACTCTATTCGTTGATTGCCTTCCCAGTACTGTTTGTTTTGGAACCTCCTAAAGAACTAGGACTAAGCGAGAAAGCTCCCACGACGCCCCGCCTATCATCATCCACCGGGACGACCCATCTCCTGAAAAGTAATTCAAATGGGATTGAGTTGAAGTGTCCCGCCTTGTTTTATCGCTCGAAAGGATCAGCTTGAGCGTTTGCGCTTTGTCGCGCAAGCTGATGAAATGAATGGATAGGCAAAAACCACACACACCAAGCATACTTGAACTTCCCCCCGGGGGGATCGTCCGGAGCGGACACGCAAAAGGGCTAGTGAAGGCCACTTGAGTGGTTTATAATGAGAACGATCTCCCAGTCTCCTCATTTGACGTGAACATCTGCGAGAAATCTTTCTGGTTTGCTGCTTGCCTGACGTAATAAGAAGGTCACAGACATCAGCAGGAGATCGCGCCGTAACATACCTGAATGGGATGCGAACGCTCACACAAGCATGAGGAAAAGATTTTTGTGGGTAGATTTCCAGGATAATTGTTTCCCTCACTATGTGTGGAAAATATTCCGAGAGCTGGGCGGGATCCCCGAAATTAAAGTAGTTCGTCATTAATACTTCGAGGCAATTTACTTATTTGTGTAATTGTCCGATAAACATTAAGCGACAGAACTTAATCTAAATGGAGGGTCCCAAAAATGGGCAAAAGGGGCGGGGCAGAGGTAATACTTGAACAATCAACCAATCAATGAGAGGAGCTCGACAGCAACTGGAGCGGGGTTGATTGGTTGATAGTTCAATTATTACCCCTGCCCCGCCCCTTTTGCCCATTACTGGGACCTTTCGTTAGATTAAATTCTGTCGCTTACTGTACGATATCCGATGTCGTGTTTGCGGGGCGCGCAGTCTTGAACTGCAATATAAGCGCATCATTACTGTGGTTTCTTCCGCCTCACCGGGGAGCCATGTTATAATGAAATATTTTGCCAAGTAATCCCAGTAATCACGTCCGCCTGCGTGTGCGTCCCGACATCATCGCTAAAATAGGCCACTTGATCGGCTCGACCCGGGATTGGTATCCCGCGGACCGCGGCGACGGAATCTTTAAATGTTTTCTGCTGCTGGCTGATTGATTTAGGGTATTCTGTTTCCTTGAAGAGCCAATGCCAACGCTCAGCGTTTGGCAATTAAGGCTTTCACTTGTGAGATTTGAGCGAGAGATCCCTTGACAGACTTCGCCGAGAAGCGAGGGGACTGTACAGGGTCCCCGCCTTCGTTAGGGCATTAGGGGTGGAGGAACGATCGAGGGAGCCACCCGCGTTAATAAACACCGGGGAACTGTCAGCTGAGTCACAGTGTTGGGGGACAAGATGTTGGCGTATTTGCGAAACCCACGAGGGAAACTAGAAAACTGTCAGATCTAGACACTTATTGAGAGACGAATGGCATGTAGAAAATACAAAATAGACAAGAAATACATAGACAAACAGACAGGCAGACAGACAGACAGACAGACAGACAGACAAACAGAGAAACAGACAGACAGACAGACCGACAGATGAAGAGGCAGAGAAGTATACATTTGGGCAACGTACTTTTCTTAACCAGACGTCGCTGAGCGTGCAAAATCTCTGAATAAGATTATATATATAAACAAAAACGCAGGGCAGCGACCATCCTTTTTAGGCCACTGTAATTATCCTGGTGGCTGTATTTACAAAATTGTTACGGACAAATAAACAAATGATTTCTCTGGAACACTCGTATGTGCTGTGGGAATGATCAACCGAATCGAAGTTGTTCCGTTGATGTTTTAGTGCCTTTTGTGCGACGATGCCTTGAGCTGCAGACCTCCCGGAAGACGATTAACCAAATGAGGAAGGACACCACCATAATGGCGGCTAGACTGCAAGTCGCGGTGATGGCTACTACTTGTGCGAGCGATATCCCGGTCTGTCGGGGCTTTCCGGTTTCTAAATATGTCAACACAATACAGAATCAGTTATATGCGAAAAAAGCAAGATAGATTTACCGTACTTCAATCGTTCAGTCTTTTTTTTACAAAAAGGCAGGTACAGTCAGGCAGAAAGAACGGCACACATGCAGGTGGAAACTCAGCCAAACACACATGCTAGCAGACATTCAGGCAGACACAAAGACAGACACACACACACACAGACAGATAGACAGACAGACAGACAGACAGACAGACAGACAGACAGACAGACAGACAGACACACAGACACACAGACACACAAACAGACACACACACACACAGACAAACACACAGACACACACAAAAAATACAGACATACAGAATTCTGTGTCATGTTTCTTCCTCATTCGGATAGCCTTCCAGAGCCGATCCCCAAGACCTAACCCATAAACCCTTTTCTCACGCATACCGTTAATAGTCGAAGTTTCCGCCGAATGGTTAAAATTAGCCCCCGACGACATGGCCATCAAAACATCCTGTGGCCGGACGTTGTCGTGCCTTAACAAACCAGTTGATTCCTCCACCGCGCTCCCATTTCGCCGTTCCCGCGCCTCCTCCCCATCACCCCGTGCCCCGAGCACATCTGTCACGTCTTCCGCCATCCCCGAGGAGACCGCTGATGACCTGAAATCCAATTTGCCATTGGTTTCTTGGTGTGGTTGGCTTTGTTGGGCAGACAACGGACTGATTGTTGATGTCTGTGTTTGTTGATGGCCCGCGTAGAACGACGCAAAGGCCTCCGTTGTCTGGCGCCCAATTTTGGCCTCTCCCTTCACCATCTCAGGGATGTGGGGTCTTTTGTCTGTCTTGTCTGTCCCAGACACGGCCGCCATTGCGACCGGGACGCGATACAGCGGTCTGCCTGTTGTCTGCACGAATGTCTGGGTCGTTGTCTGGAGGGTAAACAGTCTCCGCCGGGTGATTATGGAGGAAGGCGGCCGTACATGGGATGGAGAGAGCGTACTGCCGGCGGCGACTTCCGGGTCCGCGCCGACTTGGATGATCCGGCTTCCCTGGCCGCCCATTCTGCCACGTGAGAGAGAAGTAATAAAAGGGAGCGTGACTAACTTTTTTTCGTTGAAAAAATAATCATTCCCTCTTTCGACCTTGATTTGATAATGATTTTCTCCTAGCGGAATCAATAAGGGATAATTTCTAGGACAGGAAGAACGGATCCACATTTTAAGGCAAATTCAGCTTCTTATGAAAATGAAGTGTGCTTATAATTTAATAATTGAATTAATTGAATTTTCCCTGTTTTGGAGGTTGAACGGGTTGATTTGAGCTGTGTGCTCGATGGGGGGGGGGGGTTAAACGGCGTCTGGCCACACACTGCCTTACCCGGTCTCGAGACGGATCACAGCTGGCTGGTAATTGCAGGATATCCGGAGGGATCGGTCCGAACCGAGCACCAGACTGGCGTGTTCCTGTAATTGCAGAGAGCGCCCTTTCATCTTTTATAACTTAATGTGGAGGGATTAAAAACGTTGAATTTTTAACGAGAAAGGCCCCATTAATAATATCTCATCTTTAAGTGGAGGGAATATGGTTACCTGGATTAGGATTACGGCGTTCATGACGGTCCCGTTCTGTGAACCGGAGGAAGAGCTTATAATGTATAAAAATACGCTTTTCGTTGCGGTTAATTATAATGATTGTGCTAATAATCCTGTTTTTGAGTCTAGGTGTAATGTCAAAGTCAAGCGTTGACACCGTTTCCCCACCTCGAGGAACTCCATGGAGCAGTGGGAGTGATTGATGGCCAGGACGTAGGTCCGCTGCGGCGTACCGTATCCACGAATTAGACATCGGCTATCAGGTCGTCCGTCGGGTTTCTGGACGGAAATTACACCTTCAAAGTCTTCGCCGGTTTCGATTGTCACATCGGTCTCCCCTTTCTTGCAATCCACATTTCGGACGGCGTCTGTGAATGACACCAATCAGACTGAAAACGTTGTATGTCTGTCTGTCTGTATTCTGTATTCTGTATTCTGACTGCCTGAATGTCTGTCTGTTCGTCTGCCTGTCTGTTTGTCTGTCTGTTTGTCTGTCTGTCTGTTTCTGTCTGTCTGTCTGTCTGTCTGCCTGCTTGCTTGCTTGCAAGTCTTTCTGATACCTTGGATTCTACCTGTTTGTTACTAGTCTCCCCACAGGATATCTAAATGTTTGGTAGGTGGCGTGTATGTCAGTTCACTTGTTCGTACCACGCTACTCATACTAACATTTTTGTGTTTCAATAGCGATGGATTTGCTTTTATCCAAAAATGTTATCTCGTCTTTTTCCGCCGGCCGCTGGTCGTTCGCCGTGGCAGGTCCCGCGGACAGCATCCGGCCCGAACGGTTGACTGCGACAGTAGCGGAAGATGGTGCTTCCTCAACATTGACAAGGTACTTAGTGGAAGGTCGGAGATCGTTGAGTTGAGCATGGGTCTGATTAGTCTGAATTGAGCGACACGACCGTGGGGTGTCTTCCCACGGACTGTCTTCACAGAATTTGACTAGAAACATGACACCGGAACCGGATGCTGCTGCACCGACGGGTGTCTTGCTGATCGGCAGAGACTGGCCATGACTGTTGAACGGTGACCAGTCCAAGGAAATGCTCCGAAGATCGCTGGTCGATCGTGTCACAACAATTCCATTTGCTAATAATGAAGGATAAAGCTGTTATGAAGTAATGACATGCGTTGTAGACATAGTAGTGTAACTAACACAAGTAAACTATCAGCAGGCATACATAACAGGAACAAGCAGACTAACATACAAACGTACATACAGACTAACATGCATACATACATGCATACAGACATACATACAGACAGACATACAGACAGACAGACAGACAGACAGACAGACAGACAGACAGATAGTCAAAGAGACAGACAGAGTGAAAGAGAAACAGACAGGCAGACAGACTTGAATAGAAGTATGAACAAAGTACCAAGACAAATGATTCAACAGTTTTTTTCCTTACCAAAAGCTAAGAACCTTTCATGACCGAAATTAAAGTCCAGCAACCAACCAAGCAGATAAACCATTGCCCACCGAGAGCCATCCCGTAACAAGTCCATTGACCGAAGTCCTCGCACCCCCAACCGAAATCCCACCCGCATTGGGGATATACAATGAGGGCCAATACAATCCAAATACGTTCCTCAAGTCATCGCACACACATTGTTGTCCTTAATGCGAAGACATCCGGTTAAAAAAACACATCAACCACACAAAGTCGTGCGCGACGGACAACCAACCCCGCTAAATTGTTCAATGCTGTAGCAAAGAGTTCCAAATATGCAGACTATAATCTGTCGCTTATAAGCAATGACGAGATCGAAGAAAGTGAAGGCGAAATTTGCGCTACGGAGAGGAGGTATATTTTGAATTTTTTTTTTATTGGATATCGGTATTAAATTTATACAAAACGAAGAGGTCTAAGGAGAAGACAGATGAGAGATGAGCAAGCAGACGGAGCTTGTAAACAGACGTAATGAAGGTGCGTGTGTGTGTACGTGCGCTGATCGAGTCTCTCTTCAGCAGTGAATTGGTGTTTTTTTTGCCACCGTCTCAATCTGAAGCTCCCTACACTCTATGTACTTACCTGTTAACGTTAACGAAATGATGCGAGTAAGAGAAGAAAAAGAAGAGCTCATCACACAGACACACACAAATGGGTCACTCATCACTGCCTCACGGTTCGTGCCGGGGCTCCCTCGTCTCGCGTACATGCTGCACCTACATGAGTCTGCGTGTCTGCCTAGCTAGCGTGTCTGCCTATCTAGCGTGTCTGCCTAGCTAGCGAAGGCATTCGGTGTTTTTTTTCTGTTTCGCTGTTTTTGTCGTGCCACTTTCAGGCAGAGCAGTATAGCGTTAAGCTAACAGGCAATCAGCGAAAATTACAGGCCGCCTTTAATAAGCTACCTGCACGAAGTGCCACTTGGTTCTTGGGCTAAAGTAAGGTAATGCAGCGTACAGCTTAGCGTACGTGGCTATCGTTGCAGAGACTTTGTATGCAATTGTATCTGTGAAATTACAAACGGTCGGTTTTTTCTCGTGCCAGCTTAGAAGGCGGTCAATGTCTTGATTATGTCGTGTGTGCGGTTTGGATCAAACAACAACCACTGCCGGCATAATAGGAGCACAGTGTGGGATATGTTAGAAAATTATAAAAAGGCGATAATCTGTTGGGCAAAGTTTGACGTGGTCGTTGTTCATAGAGGTATTGAACATGCCAAAAGGTAAACAAGGGAAGTTTCCTGATCGCGAGAAACCGCGAAAACAAACAGTAAGGCAGAGACAGACAACCAGACTAAATGATAGACAAGACAGTACGAGAGGGGGGAAGAGAGGTAGACAGGCAAACAGGCAGGCAGGCAGGCAGGCAGGCAGGCAGGCAGGCAGGCAGGCAGACAGGCAGGCAGGCAGACAGGCAGGCAGGCAGGCAGGCAGGCAGACAGACAGACAGATAGACATTAAGTCCGACAGTTGGACAAACAGACACACATGCAGGTAAACAGATAGATAGAGCGACAGACAGACAGAGGGGCAGACAGACAGAGGGGCATACATACATACGAACAAACAAATAGACGGAGTCAGACGGACAAGAATGCAGACAACAAGCAGGCAGACATATAGGTAGACATACAGGTAGACGTACAGACATACATACAGACAAACGGATAGACAGAGTCAGAAGTACAGGATGGCAGAGAAGCATGCAGACAGGTAGGCAGACAGACAGAGCAAACAGACAAATAAGCAAAGTGGGTAGGTAAGAAGCAGGCAAATCTTTGACCAGGTTTGACCGCTTAGTTGTATAAAGTTCTGCGCTGTGACGCTACTGCTTGGTTAATTGCGGAAGCCATTCACTGAAGACATGTGTAGCTGCATAGCCGGGCAATCTAATTATCCATTTTCGGCAATAAATTCGGTCTCGGTCGAACGGATTGTCAAAAGGAATGCGCAAACCGTCTTGAAATGTCGCGCACGCTGAAGTTTCGGTCACTGCGCCGCGGAAACGACTGACTCCATGACACCGACAACAGGACATGCAAATACTGTAGATGCAATAGTAAATGTAGCGTGACATAAAAAAGACAGATACTGACGGAAGAGATTTGCTTATTCTAATGATGGGTAATTGCGTGAGATGGGTCATCCAGCCGGAAAAAACTACCCGCAATTAGGCGATCAATCGGCACAGGTGAACGATACGAAAAAAGAGCTTTCATGACAATCGGCAAAAAAAGGTTGACGGTTTTCCAAAAACGGCAAGCACTGCCTGAAAGATTGACGGTTCATTCGGACCGGCCGTTCATCGTCCGGACTGTCCGACTGCCACACGGACTGACCACCTAAAACCCAGAATAAGCGTTCCAAATCTGGACTCCTCAAGCTCAAGCATCCGAACCCTCCGATCACCACGCGGACCGACCGTCGAAGACCCTGTCTAACGGTCCACTACCCGGGCCGACCATTCACCGGCTGAACCAACCGTCCACACTCCGGACTGACCGTCCAGCCCTTCATTTCACACGTTCACCGTCAGTACAGTCAACCAAACGAGCCGACCATTCATCATCTGAACCGACCATCCACAGTCCGCACTCACTCCCTCGACCTACCCTATCACTCGTTCAACGGCCAACCGGATCGCGTTCACCGTCCGTCTGTCCGATCAACATCATACGGACCAACCGTCGAACACCCAAACTGACCGTCCTTCGCCTGGGACGACCGTTCGTCGTCTTAACTGAAAGTTCACAATCCGGACTGACCGTCCAGCTTTTAACATCACGCGTACACCGGCCCGGCCGGGTCGTGCACTGTCGGGATTGTCCGTCGTTCTCCTGGACGGACCGTCGATCACGTGGGCTGACCATTGATGATCCGGACTTACCGCCTCCATAACGGACTGACCGTCCGTATACCGATTCGACCGTTTACCTTTCGGTGAGACAATCCACCATCTGGAATGACCGTGAGAGTCACAAAGACTGTCCATCGACTTTTCGGACGGACGGTCTACCTTCGAACCGTCAAATTTCCCGACCTGGACAGACAATCCATCCAAAAAGCCTACCTGTTCTGTTTCCGGTCAAACAGTCACTCGGTCAAACAAACCTTGACCCTTCCGGACAGGGACCACCATCTATTACACCGGGTTGACCGCCAACCGTTCACCGACCACCACACCGACCACATGTACCGACCGCAATAAAAACTGACCGTCACCCTTTGGACGGGTCCCTCTACCCTTCCGACGGGGTCCCTCTACCCTTCCGACGGGGTCCCTCCACCCTTCCGACGGGGTTCCTCCACCCTTTCGACGAGGTTCCTCCATCCTTCCAACGGGGTTCCTCCACGTTTCGGTCTGATGGTCCATTTTCCCAAGTGATCAGCTACCTTTCGGTCTCTCAGTGCCCGTTGAATAGGCAGTCACCTATCGATGAGAGGCTTTAGGCTCACCATTTTCGCGAGTTTCACATGTTTTTCCAATCATAAGGTACCCCAAAAAAGGGTGAAATAAACTGCAAATTGAATTTTGGCTCAGACAGCGGACCAGCGGACCAGCGGACCAGAGCTTGATGGTCAGTATTTTTTAACCCTTCATGTACGAGGGACCCGGCCAATTTGCAATAAAAATTCCTGCTAAATTCATTAAAAAGTTGAAAAAATATTTTCCTAAGAATGTCTAAACCGAAATTCAATTTTCAACCGAATTGGCGAAAGCAGAAAAATGTTCTGAAGACAGGGGGCGGAGCTGCGGATCATTTCTGGAACCCGACCCTTAGGTTTCCGGTTCCTTGAGAGTAATGATCGCTAGCTCCGCCCTGTGACTTCAAAACAATTTTCTGCTCAAGGCCATCGATTGCAAATTAAATTTTAGTTCGCATGATGTGAAAGGCCTTAACAAAGCATCACGGCGGATTGCACCCTTGAAATGGCAATGTGTACAACTTCCAACATCCAACTCCACACTTTGGATAGACACGTGGCCTTATTACAGCGCTAACCGAGATAAGCTATTTATCTCGGTTGCTGGGTACAGCCATGCACTTACCGAGGTAAAGTGCTTAACTCAATTAGCACTCTAATATGATCACGTGTATAAGTTCTGTTTACCTTTTGTCCATCATCCATTCAGCAAGCGCCACGGAGTTCTTCAAAGCTTGCTGTAATGTATTAATCTTTCCCTTCAAAGTCCACCATGTTATCTCCTTCCGCATACGATAATTTTCTCCTTCCACGCCGCAAAATTCAACAAAAATCTATTTCCACATGAAGCTCATGCAAAGTTTGCGGTCGCAGTTGGGGGAAAAATAGTTTCGGGGCATGGCGAAATCGACGTGGAAAGCGTATTTCCTCTGGCTGACAGGCGGCCTCTTCGGCCTGCATCACTTTTATCTGGGCCGTGATCGGCATGCCTTTACGTGGTTCTCCACCCTGGGCGGGGTGTTCGGGCTGGGATGGCTGCGGGAGTTCACGCGGATCCCGGCCTACGTGCGGGAAGCCAACCAGGAGAAAGAGTACGTAGAGAAACGCTTCTTGGAGATGCGGACGCGGCAACGGCCGCCGTATAATGCGACGCGTGTGGCCGGTGAACTAATCATGGGCACGTTGTTTGGGTATCTGTTGTCGCTGGCCATACCCTCGGCGGAGGAGCATGAGGTGTGGAATCGATGGGCGAGTTTGCTGGTGCCGTTTGCCGTTGCAACGGGTGAGGCGGGAATTTAGCGTTGCGATTGCATGATTGATTGATTGACTGACGAACGGCTATTGATGGTGGCGTCTAGTTGATTGATTGGTGAATCGATTTGTGCGTTTTCTCGATTTTATCCCTAATTATGTTCATCGGAGTTATGCTCCTGTAGTTTGCTAGATTTGTTTTTTAAATTTACAGCATCAGTTGATGGAACGGCTGACGTATTCGTGGTGGCTGGGTCGGGCATTTTGTTTGAAATTCGCTGGCTCACAGTATTATTCACACCACCAAACTCATCAATCAAGCGAAGTGAATGGTCAAACTCAGACTATTCGCTTGATTGATGAGTTTGGTGTTATTAAATCAAATATTTGTTTTTAACGACGTCCGACTGATTGATTGATTGATTGATTGGACGATGTGAAATAAAAAATATTTATTTCATTTATTTATTTTATCGGGTTTATTTCATTTATCTTTCTTTTTCTTTTTTATTTTATCTGTTTGATTAAAATTTTTTTTTCGTTTACATTTTATCTTTTTTATTTAGATTTTTGTTTCCTTATTTTGGCTTTTTTCCGTCGCAGGTGTGCATCTCGTTGGGAACATCGGGATGGAATGCGGGAAATTTCGGTGGCCTCTTTTAGGCGCCTACCTGGCAGCTCCGTTCTTCGCGTACAATCCTAACTCCGTCGCGTATTCCGCCGTCGCCGCGGCCTTCCTCTTCAACTGGCGGTCCCGCGACTACGTCAGACAACCCAAAACCGGCCTGCGAAAGCGATTTCTCTATCGCGTGAGTGTGCTGTCCACATGCGGCATACTGTACCTCAGTCTGTGGGGATCGTTCTTGTGGTTTAACGCCAAGTTCACCTCGCGGGATGGGACAACGACCACATTCCGCGAAGGGGTTGACAATTTCCTCCACAGCAAGGCCTGGTTGGATCTGAAGAAAACGTTGATATATTCCTGGGATTATATGCAGCATTATGGTTGGCAGAGAGTGTTGAACGAGTTCTGGGAATCGATGGACACTCACGGCGAATCTCGGGCTATGGATGTAAGATTCTGTCTGCGTCTGTCTGTTTGTCTGTCTGTCTGCCTGTCTGCCTGTCTGCCTGTCTGTCTGTCTGTCTGTCTGTCTGTCTGTCTGTCGTTTGTGCGTCTATTTGTCTGTCTGTTCGTCTGTCTACTTTTACATTTGTCTTTTTTGCTTGTCTGTGTGGATGTCTTTCCATCTGCTCGCTCGATTGCCTGCCTGCCTGCCTGTCATCCCGTTCTTTGGACTGTTCCGTACCGTTTGTATGCCTGTCTACCGAGTTGTCTTTCTGTTGCCTGATCTCGTTGTCTCTCTATATCCCTAGTGGTGACCTGCTTGTCTTTCTGACTAACTGATTGCATGTCGTCTGTTTTAAGATCCTGGGCCTGGATTCGGACGCCACTCAGCAGGACATGACAACACGCTACCGGAAGCTGTCACGCGAATGGCACCCTGACCGGCATCGCGACCCGGTCGCGAAGGAAGCGGCACAGAAAATGTTCATAGAGGTTGCTCAAGCTTACGAAAAACTGTCAACCATCAGGGCGAACCGTGCGAAAGCCGGGCGGAAATCTCGGTCAGACAGCCGGGATGAGCTGTGATCGTTTGGTTTTTTCGTTAACATGCGTCAGCCGCCAACGGAATTTCCTTCCCCGTGCGCTTGGGTAGTTTTGTGACTGGAGTTTCCCTCCCAAAACTTGGTTTCTCGCATTGAGCTGGTTTTCTACATGTAGACTTCTTTTTCTACGGGCAGCTCGGTACGGATTTCTTTTGAATTGTTATGTTATAAATTATTTTACCTTAGCATATCTACAAGTGAAGAAAACTTTACGGAAAACAGTCTTCGAAAATGAAAGCTTTCAAATCGTGGAAAGACGAGAGGGTACAATGCAAAGAAGGAGAAGGCAGACAAAGTGTGAGTTTTTCGACAATGACAAAGATGAGTTTTTCGGTCTACGTCAGGCTACTAGGAGCATTTATCCGTCTAAAGACCTGGCACGTGAAATGGATCAGCTGCTCTGTTGCATTAGACTTGGGAAGACCTACGAACAGACAGTTATTGACTTGCTGTTTGCCTGTGTGTCTATATAGACAGCTTGTCAGGGTGTCGGTCAGTCGGTCAGTCAGTCTATCAATCTGTCTGTGGTTTATCTGTCTGTCTGTCCGTTTTTCTGTGTGTCAATCGGTCTGTCCGAATGTTTGTCTGCCTGACTGTCTGTTCATCTATGTTTCTGTCTGTCTGTTTATCCGTCTATCCATTCACCTCCCTTTCTAATTGTCTGTCTGTCTGTCTGTCTGTCTGTCTGTCTGTCTGTCTGACTGTCTGTCTGTCTGTCTGACTGTCTGTCTGCTCATCTAGGCAAATACTATCGGCCACGAACCTCGCATTTCCGACCACTGCTTCCAGTTAGACGAGCTACGACCGTCTGACTCCGTACCGCTGTAGCCGAACGCCGTAATGGTTTGCGACCATCTGGAGATGGTGGAATCTACAACCCATCTCCCACTTACACTTTTGCTAGTTCATTCATGACGTTGAGCATCCATTGATATACTGACATAGGGAAACGGGTGCGTCCCCGTATTTGACCTGCGATATCATGGCGGACAGGCGAGTCTTCTCCGGCGCCGTCATATCCTGGGAACTGTTATAGATGTCGCTGTAAATTTCATCCTACGAATCGACAGAAAGTTCTTGAAAAGGTTCCTCGCAGGGTCGCCATTGGGGCTGTTAACGATGAGGTCTGTAAATGCGCACCACAAGGACTTGCCCTTTCGTCGAGGTTCTGACCGCTCGCATGAGCACTCCGACGCTCAACAGGAAGAACAAGAGCGCGCCGGTGCTGTAGATCGAGGCGAACTGCTTGCCGGAATGGCGAACGGTCAGTCGGGTGTAATATCCAGCCAGGGCGCAGGTGCTGACCGCGAGGGCGTATAATGGCGCCACACTGTGGCAGTATTCCGGCGTGATCATGGTTTAGTTCTTTAATATACTATATGCACATTTTAATCAGGCTTGGGTATTCCGAAAGGGAATGAATGCCTATGGAGATGATGATACTTCTCCAACCTCTAGAGCACGGCCCGTTGGGAAGGGAACCAGGTGTTGCTATGAATCTACTACAGCACAGTACTTCTGTAAATCCTCTTTGGGTCCCTGCAACCCGCACAACAGTCCCGTCTCCGATGGAGACCGGGCAACGGCACGATCTAAAACATGTACTGTACTGACTT
>LRSR01005591.1:0-17860 GCA_001579985.1 Hypsibius dujardini | reverse complement strand
AAAAATAACTGGCTGATGCCAATCAATTCCAAATTAATTTCTGGAGGGAATCGTGTTCAGAAAAGTATATATTATTGTAGACCAAAAATGCCACTATACTGAAATATCTAAATGGGAAGAATAGGTCGTAAAAAGGGTTGCGTTATATGGGACAACTTTGATCCTCGTGCCATGACTGAGATATTTGGTGACTAATTTGATGTTAAACACTGAAACTGTACCTCAAGTTTGGCCATCGCCAGATCCTCGACGTTTGGCAGCCGTTGCAGGCTGGAGAATGAAGAGAGCGCACAGACAGACTGCAACAATTTTCATCCTTCCCATGATGTAGCAAGCACTTTTATTCCGCTGAACCGTTGACGGACAAACCAGTCCTTTTATGTATTATGTAAAATCGTAGCACGGTTCGAATGCAATTAGACGAGTGTTGTAATTGACAACGGAAGCTGCGCAGAAAACACGCTGCCCAGTAATGTTTTTGGATGTTGCCCGCTGCCCTGTTTTTGGATGCAGCGACTGAATCGTATGTCATTCGTGCGAATGCTGATTAAAAGTTCAGGGCGAGCCTAAGTCATTATCATAATAATGCGTCATGTACATAATAGACCCTGAATGGTGAGGGGGGACAAAACTCAAAATTCGAAGGCGAACGTGAAAAAACCGTGGCCTCTCCCTTTTATCTCCACAAAATCTTTCTCGGGGTAATTGCACTGACCAGAGAATCAATGATCCACGTCTGTGTCTGTGTCTGTGTCTGTGTCTGTGTCTGTGTCTGTGTCTGTGTCTGTGTCTGTATGTCTGTGTCTGTGTCTGTGTCTGTGTCTGTGTCTGTGTCTGTGTCTGTGTTTGTGTCTGTGTCTGTCTGTGTCCGTGAGATATTCTTACAATGCCAGCCTGTGTATTTTATCCATACAAAACGCTATGTTTGCCATATTTTAGTTATGCCAACTCGCAGGTTTCCAGCTGCGAAATAATCCCGTAGTTGTACAAACTATAAAATTATGCCTTCCAACGGATCTATTCGATCGATAAACAACGGATCCAGTTCCGGAAGAACCCGATTTTGATAGATCGTCAACAACAGTTCGTTATATGACGTCAGATTTCCCGCTATTAACTCATCCGGGCCCTCAACTTCCATTCCGTTGGAGTATCGACTGTATGTATGCGTGGCCAACGAATTGGTCCAATTCGTCCTCCCATGTTCGTGATAAAACTGTGTCAATTGGTACGGATGTGGATTGTTACAGACCCTGTCAACGACGTAGGTCTCCTCGGAGAAGATCTCACTCAGATACTTTTGCACGTCACCGCTGTTGAAGTTCCAGTCCTCGACGTAGATGACGTCGTAGCTGCGTCGCCAGGCATGGAGCAGCCGTGAGTCCTTCCGGAACCCGATGAAGCCAATGTTGTAGCCGATATGATCCCCGTAGCAGGTCAGTGCGGCATATTCCGAGAGAATGGTCTTGATGCGTTCCCCGCGGACGAAGTAGACGTCGAAGTCGACCGCCACTCCGCCGTACTCAATGAGAATGTCCAATTTGATCATATCCGCCATGTGAAATTTGCTGGCGAACTCTGTGGTGCGACCTTGAAGTTCGAAAACCTTGGCACGGATGAGGAATTTAATCCAGCCGCGACGTTTCATGTCCTCCCAGTAATGGCCTGAAAAGCTGAGCTTAGATTTGTCGTCGTAAGGCAAATGGATGTGCGGATAATTCAGGCAGACAGGTTTTACGTTTGTAGGCCGATAAACAGACTGTCACACTGTGTGCCTGACTGACGGATAGACGGACGGACGCACCAACAAGCGCCATAGTCGCAGGCATAAGTGGAGATCTAAACAGATGAACGGGCAGACTCAGGGTCGACTGTACCAACGCTAAACGGAGGGCCGGGTGATGGATGGTCACAAGAGGATAAAACATGGGACAGACCGTCAGAAAAACAGTCAAGCAGATGGATCAACGGAGTAACAGACGGAAGGACCAACGGAGTAACGGACGGACGGACGGACGGACGGACGGATGGACGGACAGACGGACGAACATGTGAACGACGGACGGGTAACGAAACGAGAAATCTGACCGGCAAACCGCTACCAACTGATTGGTGGAGCTACAAATATCTGGGCGGATCGTAGACGACATGGACGGGCGCACTGTGTCAGACACCAAAAGACAGAAAACTTAACTTAAAAACGTACGGATGAATAAAGGGATGAGAAAACGGCTAGTGAACTGAGAAACACCAACAAATAGGCAAAAAGCGAGACAGACGGGCGAGCGGAAGAATGGATGCCCGGACGGATGGATGGGGAGACGGACGGTCGAATGGGGATACGAACGGACGGATGGGGAGACGGACAGAAAAACGAATAGGGACATACATACAAGTAGAAAAGTAGTAGTAACAGCCGGAAAGAAGAATGGATGGACGGATGGGGAGACGGATAGACACACGGATAGACACAGACATACAATCAGAAAGGCAGGACTGATAGTCAGACAGAAGAATGGATAGACCGATGAACGGGCGTGGAGAAAGACGAGCTGGCAGATGACCCGACGGACAGACGGACGACTGACTGGGCAGATCTTGTTGCTCGATCGTTACCTACTGGTTCCTCGTCCCCGTGTAGAAAGATACCATCCGGTTTGAGCCGTTGCACCGCCGACATTACACTCAGGTAATCGATAAATCTTAACGTAATATTCGCTGCACCGTCCGGCCTAAAGCGAACGTAGTGACAGTAGAACGGTTCCTTCACTTCTGGTTGCGCAAGGGCCTTCTCTTTCGTATTCCCCACGACAGGATCTTCCTCAACTGCAGCCAAGTTGTCGCACACCTTGGCGAAAATTCTCGCCCGTAAGTCGACAGTCGTCTGGAAGCTCTGACGCATCTGGAAGAGAACCAACAGCACACAGAGATTCAGGAGAACCGCGGATACGATTATCGTGAGGGCTGACGGTCGGCTTTGCAGGACGCCGAGTTTGGGCCACCTCATAACTGCGAGGGAATTATAGAAGAATAATAATAATAATATACAAAGACGAGTCTGCGTATATACTTTCATCAGACATTTCTCTTAACCACCATGAGAATAATCTATAACGTTTTTTTGTGTGGAATGGGCAAGGCCTTTTGGCCGTTATACATTACACACCCCCTGAGGGTAAGATGGTCCGATATTTGGGCTAAGTGAATTGGCAGTCAATTGTTCAATGTTGGCAGACAAACGTGTGTAGCCTTAGCGTGCCTGGAAGCGAAAAGACTTTTCCTTCCAACAAGTGCAAGTCTTACATTATTGTCTTAGGTAATTGTTTTGTCTGAAATGATGAAATTTGTAGGAATCTGCCGCGAGACATTTGTTACTTGGCAAGAACTAACCTAACCCAAAACATATTATTGAATATAAGAATAACAATAATAAATACGCAATACATAAATAAATATGTAATTAAGTAAATAAAAATAAATAAAACGAGAAAGCTTTTCTTTTAAGGATGATATCGCTGAAAATACACCAACCAGTGACGTTTATGTTTTTTATGAATAAAAAAAAGTATTTTATTATTTAACTGAAGCAGTAGAAATATGTATGATGGTCCAACTATTAAATAGAAAACATAATACACGAGTTTAGTCAATCAAATAAAACAGTAATCAAGCGCACGATCGCCATGTCTGTCAATTTCGGGGAATATTAAAAAATGTGTTTTAAAAAGTTCGCGACTGCGTTGACGGAATTACCTTACACGTATTTCTTAAAACCTAAAAAAACGTTTAAATTAATTGGCACAGATTTCCCTGTGCTTTGGAAAAAAAGCGAAAAATCTGATCAAATCTGATATGCTCCTTTCTTCACCAATTCGAAAATATCTTAATGAGCGTTTGCTTTTATAATCACACCAAAAAAAAGATCAGATTCCCTTTGTACATCCGCGTCAGACCTCGTACTAAACGCCGCAGAGTTCGCGTACCCCGAAAAGGAAACAAAAAAAACGCTGCAAAGTTTGCGTACCCCGAAAAGGAAACAAAAACGAAATAACAAACATTCCTGCAAGAATAATGCACAGAGATTCTTCACAATTTCCACTTCCATTGTAACTTTCCACGTTTCATTTTTTACATTTTAATTAATTGAAGTTCAAGCCAAGACTTCATCTATTGATTCGTTGATTCATTGATGAAGGAGGTCGCGCTGATGGCCTCCCGCCTTTTTCCTCGGCTCCGGGACAGTATACAAAATCCAGTAGAGCAATCGCGCCATACTCGAGTCCGAAGTCGTTAAGACGGTCTGTTCGGTGTAGTTGCGATCGTGCAGAAATGAATGATGCGCCACCTTTTCCGCCCACGGATGCCGACCGTCCTGGAGTACAAACTCCTCTTTCCGATTCGGTTCGGGGGCATTACACACGCCCTCCACCAGGTGGGCCAGCTCCGGGTTCTTCCGCAGCAGCTTCCAAGGAACGATCCCGCTGTTGTACACCCACAAATCTGGCCGATAGTTGGTCCCATATTCCTTCAAATCAAAACTTTTACATAATGGAACTAAAAGTTGAGCTAAATTAAATTAAATTAGAAACAAATTTTAATTAAATCAAAATCAAAATTCAAAGTAAATTCACTGCAACCGGACAGAAAAAATTAAATGTAAACAGCACCAAAATATGTCTTGACGCACACAACCGCTCAGGGGAATTGAAGTATGAAAGACTATTTGAAATCGAACAAATTGAATAAGTAGCTTACACCCATCTCAGAGAAACTGAAAAAAAAATGTCATACCAAAATAATTCGAAATACCCCGAATACGGTAAAGATGATTTAGGCAAAAACTCTATTCAGAATAACTAGCTCCACATACTCCGTTTACCCTGTGAATGCATCAGCATAATTTAAAATCAGCTCATGTATGACCCCCCAAAATCGCAAAGAAATAGAAAAATTACACAACAGTTCTAAAAAACCGACTTTACAAATATACACGAAAACTACCTAACTGTGATCCCCGAGTCTGAAATAAATTAACACACAGATTCACAGACAGCCACACACGCAGACAGACACACACGCAGACAAACACATTCACAGACAGATAGACATATAGGGGGACACATAGACACACTCAGACAGACAGACAGACAGACAGACAGACAGACAGACAGACAGACAGGCAGACAGACAGACAGACAAACAGACAGACAGACAGACAGACAGTACTAATTATGTATCGAGTGCAACAGGGAAATTTTCTTCTTGACAGTGCAATTTGTTTTACAATAGTAAAAGGGTGGGAAAGATCGGACAAAAGTCATTCCCTTTTAGATATATTTCCGCAACATAGACAACCAACAGCCAATGCCAACGTACCTTCAAAATCATCCGCGGGTATTCGGCGCCCCGTTGGCAGGCCAAGAACCCCGCATTCACTTTTGGCACATTTTCGTGGCAGCCCAGACAAGGGTACGCCAGCAGGAGATGCCGTAACCGATCGCCGTCAATGACATAAACGTCAAAGTCCAGCGCCAGGCCACCGTACTCGATCAGCGCCTCCAGTTTGATGATGTCCGCCTCGTGTTCGATGAAATTAATTCGCGAACCGTTGACCGTCAGCTTGCACGGCGCATTGATCACCTTCACGTTGCTCCACGTCTTAATGAATTCCTCACACGGTGTGAAGGGCCAAAATTCCGGGACGTTCGTGTGGAGGTAAATGGCGTCCGGCTTGAGGTTCTTCACAACGGACAGCATGCTCATGCAGTCGAGAAAGGAGAGGGCAGATTCGTTTCCCGGGGCTCAAAACAAAAAAAAGCTCAAGTTAGTCAACGTAAATTACTTTTCTTTCTAACAAGAAATTTTTTTTGTATAGACTCATAATTTTGTGTTAAATGTTTTCAGCAACATGGGAAATTAAGTTGTTCCTATCAACATTGAGCAGTTTGTACTTCTTGCATACTGTTACAAATGACAAACGTTAAAAATCAAGTAGTAAATAATTTATATTACAAACATTTTAACATTTAGTTTAATTCGGATTACTTGACTAATCTCGCAACTTTATTTAGTTTAATTATCATAACAGTGAGTTAATTGTAATTATGAATAATTATACAATATTATTATAAATACATTATACTATTACAATTAATACTATTTAATTGAATTTTTTAAATTTAATCAATTTTAAATTTAAGTTTAGTTAAAGTCGAAATTATATTAAAACATTTATTACTATTTAATTACATTGTTTTTTCTAACTTTATTTTTAAATTTTACATTTTAAATTTTAAATTTAAATTTCCAAACAGTTTAAATTAATTTACTTAAGCTTTTTTAGTACAGAAGCAAACAAGTAAAACCTTTAAGGCAGTTTAGTTTTTTAGTTTAGCGTAGTTTCGTTTTACCGTGGGTGGAGCTGGGGTGCATCAGCACATAGTGGACGATGAAGGGTGGACCCGGCTGGAGCTGCAGTGGTGGGGGCTGCTTGAAGGATCCAGCTGTGAGGCAAGGATCGTCACGCCACTGGACATAGGCCAGGCCGCATATAAACGCCAAGGAGATGGCCGTGATGAGGGCCAGTGTGGTCTTGGACACCACCGAGTCCATTGCCGCCGTCATTATCAATTTTAAAAAAATGGTTAAAAAATTTTAAAAAAACTTCCCCTCTCCAACAAAAAGATAAATAAATAATGAATTGCAAAAACGGAATAAATAATGATAGCTATTTTCGGTAGCAGGAGGAATTATTACAGGAGTAAAAAAAAAATCAGAAACAGAAGAAAAATAACTCGGTGATCGAAACGAGTGGACAGCGATGAATCCTGTCTGTAAATGAACAGTATGGCAAAAAAAACACGTACTGCACGAATACCGAAACTGAGAAAGGTTAGCGAGGTTTTTTTTGCGTCTTATTAAAGGGTCAGAACAGACGGCGACTTTTTCTGCCGGTATCAGACGGTAAAAGTGCTGGTGAAAGCGTGGTGTTGTTGGTGAAGTTCAGGAGGAAATTCTATGTGCGAGATCCCCATCAAAACGTCATTGTGCTCCAGCACACACACGATGCGGCTGGGTAGACGGACTTAAAGCGTGTAGACATTCGGAAGCATGCTTCTTTCTTGGCACCAGTTTTGGGAGGGACTGTAGAGTAGCGAGGGGAAGGAAGTGTGTGTCTGTGTGTCTGTGTGTTTGTGTGGAAGGGAGACGCGAGGCACACACGGTAGTCGCCTGGATGACAGATGTGGATGGACACTGGACAGACCGGGCGAAATGTGAAGTGCGTGTGTCAAGTGCAGTGTGAGAATGGGGATTGTCTAAACAGGCAGACAGGCGGAGAGTCAGACAGATCAGTGGATACACAGCAGAGACAGACAGACAGTGGGGAAATTGTTTTCAGGCGGGATTGAATAATCTAATCCCGTTCAAGATAACTTTTGTTTCCCATTTCAAATAAAGATTTAATCGCAGAATTTGTCTGTCAGTGTCGTCGGTTAGGACTCGGAAAGAACGTGCGGTAAAATGTGCTGAAATGAATGTCCATAATACCATAGAGTAACTGAGCAGTAGCCGATTCAGTTAGTCTCTGATACTGCTGTTGATTAGAAAAAAGAATTTTTATCCCAAGCATCTATATACAAAGAGCCCGGAATAAAGACAAGTAGTCAACCAGACGGGTGGATGACGATACATGCACAATGGCTCTTGGCCAGGCAGAGCGAGAAAGGGACAGCCAGATTTACAGACAAACGCAAGGGTAGACAAAAAAGGAAGCTAAATAAACAGACATGCAGACAGACAAACAGACAGACAGACAGACAGACAGACAGACAACATACAGACAGACATACAGACAGACAGACAGACAAACCGACCGACAGACAGACACACAGACACACAGAAAGACAAGAAGAGAGACAAGCAGAGAGACAGACAGACATAAATAAATAAAAAGGCAGGCAGGCATGCAGACAGACAAGTCGACAGTCTGGCAGATAACAGATACTCCGGCAGACAGATTCAGATGGATTTTTAACAGATTAGGAGCAAACACTTGTTTATTCCACAAATAATAAGAATTATAATTCAGTGCCTTTCATGACAAGGATTCTTGATGACAGCATCAAAAGGCCAGCATTGAAGGTAAAAGAGCTAACAGCAAAAGACAATAAATGCAAGAAATTTCAGAAAGACTATGGATAGAAGTTTAGGGCCCACTGATGGTCGATTCAAGCTTCACGAGGGTCTCCAGAAGGTCAGGAAGCTGCGGTGACGGGATAGACTGCGCGAACTCCAGAACCGCCAGGCAATATTGCCGAAACGTCTCGCGGAGCTGAAACAAGGTAAGACCGGAAATGGTTATGAACTGAGGCCACAATCTAACAACAGACAGACAAACCGATCAATACAACTCAAGACACACCACAAGCAGGCAGCGATGCGGAGACAGGCAGGCACACAGAAAGACAAATATGCAGAGAGACACGCTGCCAGACTAACAGATATAGTGACAGACAGACAAACAGACAGACAGACAGACAAACAGACAGACAGACAGACAACAGACAGACAGACAGACAGACAGACAACAGACAGACAGACAGACAAACAGACAGACAGATAGACACGCTGATAGACAAACAGACATACAGACAAATTGGGGATTCGATAAAGATACGTAGATAGAAAACTCAAACACAAAAGCTGTGCAATATACCTGGTCAATCTGCAACTCGTTCCCGTGGCTGATCGTGGAATCCATCAGCTGGGAGGACGACAGATACTCCAAAGCACTTCGCGACAAAACTCGATAACCACGTGTTTTCTCCCGTTCCACTGCAAACCAACTGACCAGCGCGCGCATTGTGTAGAGCGTCATTTCTGGGACGCAACGCCGGACATCAGTCAGCAATATACTCTTGTAATTGTCCACCTGAAAGCAAAAGAGAGATGCCAAAAAGGTGCGTCGATTACTCTGACTAAGCGGGAAGAACTAATCAAGTCCCGTTTGACGAACCGCTTCCAGAACTTTGTCCGCATCAACGGGAACTATTCGCAGCTCTTTCATTATCACGACAGCCTGATGGTATTGCTTCCGGTCAAAAGTGTCGATAAACGTGATGAGATCCAGGAGAATGAAGACGTTCCCTATCAGCTTCTCTTCCTCAATACTCTTCTTCAGTCTGAACATGATCAAAGACAATTAGTACATAGATAAACGTTAAGATAGACAGACAAAACGACAGACAGACCGACAGACAGACAGACAGACAGACAGACAGCTTTACCGTTTCGCGGAAGCGGTGGCGACCGCATACACCGACTTTCGCTTCGCATCCTCCACCGGCACTACCAAAATTGCCGACAGGATCCGCAGCAACGCCTGCAGCAGCATCCTCTGTTGGCCAGCCAGTTCCAATAGCACCAGCGCCTCCTCAAACCTTCCCTCCGTTTCAAATGCCTTCGCCACGGCCACCATCAGGCCCTCCGGATCGGTCAGGAATTTATGCACCACTCCGCGCCGCAGTCGCACATCCTCCCCGGCGTCTTCTCCGGCATCCTCGAGAACACCGAAAATCTTCCAGGCACTACGTGTGTCCCGTGCCAGTTTGTACAGGCACAGTTCAAACATGCTGCGGAATGGGTGGTCGGAGCGGACATCGATCGCACATAGAGCGGGAAAAGGTGCTAGGTGGAAGTAGTATTCGACTGCGGCTTCGGGTGTCTGTTTCCGAAAGGGACGGACGTGACTTTTGATTAGGGCGATAAAGTCCAATCCGATGGGAGAGTCCCCACCTTCTGCAAAACAATTGGTCCATTACTTAATTATTCCCGAATTTAACTTGCCGGACTGGTGATTTAATATGTTAAAACTAAAACAATGTGAGAATTAAAATGCCCAGCAAAGTCTACAATAAAATTAGGTTTAGGTAATATAAAAAAATAAGCTTTTCTTAGAATAACGCAGCTGTTATCGATTACTCGAAGCGAATTTACATCTATTAACTCATGAAACTAATTACTGTACAGTACAGTACATGTTAAGGTATAAATCCTACCAACCCAAGCATATTACTACATCTACTGGCACCTTGCGAGT
This sequence comes from Hypsibius dujardini, assembly GCA_001579985.1. Classification (NCBI taxonomy): domain Eukaryota; kingdom Metazoa; phylum Tardigrada; class Eutardigrada; order Parachela; family Hypsibiidae; genus Hypsibius; species Hypsibius dujardini. The sequence continues at coordinate 7,761 of LRSR01005591.1, read as the reverse complement.
CGTTGGACGTAATCAGAATGTCGGAATGCTGCAGGCAGACAGCCATGTGAACGGCATGGATGAGGTATTTCGTATTCTCCGCGAGCCTTTCGAGGGCCAGTTCGAAAAGCCCGGTGAGGATGTAAACGAGAAAGCATTCAGCGTCGTCCGAGGCGTTGGAATCGAACTTCTCCTTGACCTGCTCTTGGAGCTTGATGAGGGTGAAGCCTTTGCCAGCCAGGCTGACTTGAGACAGCTTCATCCAGAGCCAGTCGGAGACGGTGGACGTAACGCCTGGCGACAAAAAATAACATTGTCTATCTGTTTGTCTTTCCTTCAGTCTGCTTGCCTGTCTGCTTGACGGTCTCCTTCTAGCTGCCTAGCTGCCTGTCTGTCTGTCTGTCTGTCTGTCTGTCTGTCTGTTTGTCTGTCTTTTTGTCTTTTTCTTTCTATTTCTGTCTGTCTGTATGTATGGCTGCCTCCCTCTCTTTCAGGTAGCCTGTCTGTGTCTGTCTATTTGTAGGTCTTTATCGTCCGAAAAAGACGATGTCTCGTTCCCACGGCGGCAGTGTCCGTCGGCCACCAAAACTCACCTGGGAATGTCTCATTCGTCTCAGTCTTCGAGAGCACCGCATAGACCGCTTTCTTAAAGACATCCAGATTGGCCCCGCCCAACCGTCGGTAGGCTTTCTCCAATTCACTCCGACTGCCGTCCGACAGCCAACCCCGCTGCCGGTCATACTCCACCAAATACCGTCGAATGTCCTGGGTGGAATCATCCCCAGTTTCTACAAAGTCCAGCGACACCTTCGACAATCCCAACCGCAAACTGTAGTAAATCAATGCCCACACTGGCTGTTCACCACCACTTGTCAAACTCGGTTGCGCCAGTTTCAGTTTGGTCAGGTGGGATTTGGCACAGAAGCGCACCAGGTCAGCAGCGGCCATGTTGCTGGAGGAAGAGGAGGAAGCATGGCTGAGGTGCGATTCGTAGGCGGAATTTTCCAAGTACTGGCGGGACCGATTGACCAGGCTTTCGGCGAACAGTCTGGACAAGCGGAATTTCTCCGGGGAGTTTGGGGTGGATTTGGGGTGTTCGAACGGGCTGGTTAGAGCGGTAAAGGCCCGCCACAACTGGGAAGCGTGATGATTGCCAGAGACCCCGACGAGATTGCTAAAACTTTCGGCGGGATTGACGGGTCGCTTACAGATAATGGCTTCGTTGACTTCCCTTAACTGAAAATAACGGTAGAGAAATTAGATGATGAGCTAAGATGCTCTCAGGGCAGACTGAGAGATAGATTTAGAAGCAGGTAGGAAAACAGGCAGACAGACAGACAGACACACGCAGATAAACAGGCAGACACGCAGCCGAGCAGACTGGCAGACTGATAGACAAACAGACAAACAAACATTCGAACGGACAGACGGACAGGTATGCAGGCAAAAAGACATTAAGACAGACAGACAGACAGCTTTACCGTTCTACAAAATGATTCTTCCTCGTCGGTCATGGTCCGATCCCCGACCACGCGCGTCGGATCGAGTCTGGAAAAAGTCTTCAGTTCCTCTCGCCGGTCACGATGCTTTCGTAACATATCCGCCATGCCGCTGGTCGCCACGGTCAACAAATCCCTCGTGACATGACCACGAAATTTCTCACTCTCCTCTCGCAGTGCGGTTTGCTGGCTGCTCTCCTGGACCGATTTGGCAAAGCCACGTTCCGATTCCAGAAGGGACTCTGTAAACTCGTGCCGCGTCTTCTCCAAAAACCGCTGAAAATTACAAGCAACCCTAATGAGTTAGGAAATAACGAAGTCCGGCAGACCACTGGTTAATCCACCAATTTGCAATTTTCAAACTTACGCAACCAACATACGATTGATTGATGATTTACTAACCAGCAACACGCAGCACTCGGCTTGATCAATCAATCAACCATACCAAATCAACGCAAAGTTAATTCTCGGTGAAACGATTACACAATCTGAAATCAATGAAATTCGCCAAGTACCTCAACCCGAATCCTCCGTGAGTTTTTCTAAAACTTCGCCTCATAAGATTTATCAAAATAACTTTGGGAAATGAAACGACGAATTTGGCAATTTCCAAACACCGCCCGCATTGATTGATTGATCTATTAACCGTGAACAAGCAATAAATTTGATTGATCAATCAATCAATCGCAACAATCCCACACAACGTTGATCATCGACAAAAACGACTTCCAAGACCAGAATTCGTTACTTTTCTCCATCAAAAGCAACCGGGAATATTTTTCACAAATCTGCCTGAATGATCCCTCACCGAAATGTCCTTCGGAAGTGGGGCGATGTAGATTGCGGCCTGAGGACGCCTCGCCGTTGCGATTTCCATTCCGCCTGCGAAATAAATCTCCTCATTCAAAATCCACTCATCCAAATGACGTTTTCCGCCATAAAACAGAAGCCCCACCTTGTCTAGCAAGTTCCTGCAATTTTTCAATCACGCTAACGTAGCGTCCGGGCTGTTGAATGTGCGAATTGTCCAGCGCCGTCATGGACAGATTGGGATTCTTCCACGATTTCGCGGCTGTGGTTGCGGTGTTCGCACCGGTCGGTTTCCCTTTCATGGCAAAAAAATTCTTCGAAGGTGTTGTGAGTGGAGAAAATGACGAGGTAGATGTGATGTCCTTCCAATCCATTGTCGAACTGGGCTCGTGCAGTCGAAAGGAAGACATTTTTATGAGCTTTTTTGTCAATAAGTAAGACTTCTGCTCCGACGAGGAGAGGCAGATTAGTTTGAAACGCTAGTTCCACGGTCAAGATAAAATACTCCAAATTTGCGTAACAATAATGTACAAGCGGAGGTGGAAAGAGAAACTCAGTGCTGGGAAAAATATTACGCAGCAAGCAATCAAATCAAGCAATCAATCTATTACACGCTCAAAAAATGCAGAATAACCAAGCAAGTTTAAAATTGAGCTTTTTGGCAGGTTATCCTCAATCGTCCCATGCCAGAAGTGGTAGAAAAGTGTGAGTCGAACTGAATTTAGCGGTCACAAGATAACTTGCCAAAAAGCTTAAGTTTAACTAAACTGAATTAAACTTAAAGACTCAAGTTTAATTCAGTTATTCTCTATCACTATAGCGACTGATTGATCGATCGCTTGATTTGACAGCTTGTTGCGTAATAGTTTTTCCCATCAAAATATTCATTTTAATGGCACTTTTATCATCATTTCCGCATCGTCAAGTCATCCTCAACTTTAAACTTTAGCTTTATGGCATGTCATCCTCAAACCTCCCGTGCTATTCAATTCCATTCGCAGCATTGTAAAATACGAACCAGAAAGTGTGAACTGAACTGAATTGAATTATACGAGCGGTCTTTGGATGACTTGCCAAAAAGCTTCAGTTTTAAACTTAAGCTTTTTGGCAAGTCATCCTCAGACCGCCCTTGCAGGTTTTGATTCAGTCTGCTCTCGCTAATGTTATGGCACGGAAGGTTTGAGGATGACTTGCCAAAAAGCTTAAGTTCAAACTTAAGCTTTTTGGCAAGTCATCCAAAGACCGCCCGTATAATTCAATTCAGTTCAGTTCACACTTTCTATCACTTCTGGTTCGTATTTTACAATGCTGCGAATGGAATTGAATGGCACAGGAGATTTGAGGATGACTTGCCAAAAGCTTAGGTTTAAACTTTAGCATGTTGCCGTCCGACTCACTTGAACTCAAGCACACTGCAGTAGAGTTGTTTAAATTATGTTAAAAAAATATTTCACAAGGGCCAAGAATGACTTTTCATTTTAAATAAAAATTAAATTTTTTTGAAGTCACAGAAACAAAAATCAATATTTAACAGCATATTTCACAAAATTTATTTTAAATATTATTATACTTTATTTAAATATCCTGGAGCGTCCTAAGTCATTTGAATAAACCTTGTCAGTAGTTTTAATTGTCTTTAATTATTTTTATAAATTCAAGCAAACGCACGAACGAGTAATTATAATTATTTTTAAGCTGAGGCATATAAGTAAATTTAACACTGATCAATGACGTCAGTAACTCAGTTATTTGTTCATACACTAAGCGACAGAATTTAATCTAATGGAGGATAAAAGCGGCGGGACAGGGGGATACTTGAACAATCAATCAACCATCGAAGCTCACATACAGCAAATTCCCATCTTCTCCTGCCCTGCCCCTCTTGCCCATTTCCTGAACCCTCCTCCGTTAGATTAAATTCTGTCGCTAGCTGTAATACAAATCTCTTCTGCCACACACATCTCTGATCTTTATAACCGGATGTGTGATGTACCGGATATATGACTGTGATATCGCATGTATATTAGCATATTATGTATTAACATTCACACAGGCTTTCGGAACGATTATCAAGAAGAATATATCGAAGGTACATTGCCCGTTCACCACACCAAGTACGAAGTAGCAAAGATGGGATAAAATGAAAGGCCATTTGCAGCAGCATTCCTATATCTGAATCACCCATAAAAACACGGGATCAAATGGACGTGTAAATAAGTCATCTTATTTCAAGGCCTTCTTTGCGTCGTCAAGCTTGTCCTTCGCGTATCCCTTCGCCTTGTCTAACCCCTAAGAAAATATTAACAAGCGAGAATTAGAAAGCCCATCTTCCAACTGTTTGTGCCAATGTCTGTCTTCGTAATAAATTGATGGAACAGTCTAGGCCGCACTAGTGTCTGTCTATCTGTCTGCCTCCATGTCTATCTGCCTACCTATCTATCTATCTACCTGCCAGTTTCTCTGACTCTCTGACTCTGACTCATGTGTCTGAGTGTCTGTCTGTCTGAATGCCTGACCATGCCTGTCCGTCTTCTTGTCGGTTTTGTCTGTTTGTTTGTCTATCTGTCTGACTGGTAATTTATATGCTTGTGAACAATCAGCGCCTTACATCCTTAGCAGCGTCCTTGGCCTGGTCCAGCTTGTGCTCAGCGGCACCCTTGGCCTTGTCGAGAGCGTCTCCACCGGCATACTTGGCTGCAATCTTCGCCTTTTCCGCCTCACCCTTGGCATCAACGATGAGCTGTTCGCCCTTCTTCGTTTGAGTGAAATACCTAAATAAACGCATGAGATAAATCAAATCGTCCCGGGAAACAACAAAAGTGCCGCCCCGAGACTTGATCGACATTATCATCTAACAATCAATCAATCAACTATTCTAGAACTCAATCAAACACCGCCAAACAAGCTAATCAACAGGCAAGCTAACAGCTATGCAGCACTCCAAACATTATGGAAATAATAACTATACGCATTCTCTCCTTAGCAGTACCCAAAAAGGCAAATCGTTCGCTGCATCAAGGCTTGAATGGAAAAAGTTAATCAGCCCGCAGACATAAATCATCAATGATCAATCAACTAACAATGCAAATCAACAATGCAAATCAATAAGTCAATCAATCAACCGATCAATCAACGGATATAAATCAAAGCCTTGTTCTGTTTCCTGGTTTCCTCCGCCACCATCTGAACAAATCCTCCTCCCCATAAATTTCTAGAATTCTTTATCACTGAAATCCTTAAAAATTACACCACCTAGACAATCACACACGCACCAGTAAGCACCGCCGGCTGCCGCAGCCAAACCGACCAAAATGACTGCCGTGTTTCCGCCACCGCCTTTCGGGACATTCACTTTCACATCCACCTTCGGCTTGGGCGGCGGGGGAGCAGACGAAGCAGATCCTTTCGGTGGTTGCTGTTCGACATTGACTTTGATATTCTTGTCCGATCCTGCTGTGGCGGAGGGGGAAGAACGGAGGATCGCAGAGGGGTTGAAAAAAGTCGCCACTGTCAACCTCATTTTCGTACAGTAATCAAGTTTCTGAAATGACTGAAATACAATTTAAATGCGTCAGAAAATTGTGCGGAGACAAGTTGAAGGGGCAAGAAATGGATGGTGGGAAATTTTGTTTCACATAAATGAATTTCTCGCCCTTGTTGTTTGGTCGGTCGGCTCGTGCATCGGGTCAGTTCGGGTCGCTTTGTCTGATGCAACAAGCACGTGAATTTCCAATTGGCAGAATTTTACTGCATCAAAAGCAACGATTCTAACTCGAAATGTCACTAAATGCTAGTTCCATCTTTCGGAACTAGTAGGCTAATCGAAAATTGCGAAATAAATAGCAAAATACGGCGGTTCAAATGATTCGGGCGGCTTGAGCCGTGGGTCGTGCTTATTTGTTTGTGGGGTTCGCCGCCCAGTCCTGGAAATTTCCGTTGTGCTGACGTCATGGTGCTGACGTCATGGTACATCAAGTACGGGTCCAAAGTTGATTTAAGAGTTGTCTGGGTCTCAAATTTCTCAAAGCACAAGACCCACTCGGCGTGTCTGATAAATAAAGAACGCTCACATTCAAAATTAGATTCCCCTTTGATTCCGCTTTGAGTGGTGAAAAAGATTCCCAAGAACGTTTTGATTACTGTACTCCCGCGATCATTTGTTGCTGCGTTTTAGATCCACCGTATATCATGACTGCAGTGAAGCACAGTGTGTGCAGTCATAATATACGGTTGCAGTCATAATATACGGGTGGGTCTAAATTGCAGCAACAATTGGTCGCGACAATATGGTGATTGATCAAGGATCGCATGTTGCATCGATTGATTGATTAGCCCAGCACATTTGACAGATCACGTGCCGCAGTGCAAACTCAATCGATTGATTGATTGATTGAATGGTGGAAGTTACTTATTATTCATCAATCCATATTGTCTGCCCCCAAAACACGAAGACATCGATTGGCCAAAAATATCCCTTCACAATTCCCTTCACATGAGACATACGTGCCTTTTAATTATTTTGTCTATCTCTTTTTACATAACAGCGCAGAAGTGGAATAAGACCAAAATGAATCAAATTCAAAATCGTTGATGACTGTTTCCGGTGACCGGGATGATGGGAATGTGGACTCTACAAAAATCGTCAAAGAGAAAGTGTTAGGCAAAATGATCTAATTCGCCTCTCATCCACGGTCGCAGATAGCCTCGACCACGCTTTGCTCCATGAGGATCGGTTCCAGGCAACGCTGCACCGCACTGCTGACAATCTCATCCAGCAAAATCGTCACCAAACTGTGAAAAACATAGACAATTACCATTAGTAGGAAATGAGAACGGGCAGAAATCGATTTAGATATACAGAGAAACCCAAAGTAGACAAACAGTGCAGACGCCCGGCACTCACTTTTCATCGCTCACAAAGCGCCACAAGTACTGCTGCATGTAGTACGAATCCACCTGAATCTGCTGCAGGCCAAACTTCCCGAACGTCCGCAGCCGCACGCACTCCAGAAACGTCTTGAGGCCAATCTTGATCACGCCCGTCAGAATGGACACCTTTGAGAAGTCCACACTGCCGAAGATCTCAATTCGCTCGCTAAACAGCTTCTGAATGTTACTCAGCAGACTCGTGTCCACCGGCGAATAGTTTGTCCATTTGGCACTTCGTGACTGACTCCTAGCCGCCACCACACTGGGTCGCGTCCGTCGGGAAGATCCGCTTCCGGTCTCCTTCCGGTTCCCTTCCTCAAACAGCTGCCCTACCTGCAGTGATATTTAACAGATTTAAATTACATTTAAAATTAAAAATTACATTTATTTATTTAATCTACGCACCTGTTGATCAATCACGGTGAGCTCTTCTACCACACGTTTCATGACCGCTCTCACGTTCCGGGGCTCGTTAGTGGCCAGCCAGTCGCGCGTCTCCACGCTCTTCCGAATCATCTGCGAGATCGAGAGACCTTCCTGGTGA
>LRSR01005589.1:0-15684 GCA_001579985.1 Hypsibius dujardini | reverse complement strand
ACAGACAGACAGACAGACAGACAGACAGACAGACAGACAGACAGGCAGACAGGCAGACAGACGAATGAGACGACTAACCTGCAAGATGCGCTGTTCAGCTTCGTCCAAATTCTGATTTTTTGGCACTGTCACAGATCCGAAGACCGTCGCGACTTTCTGATAGAACTCATGCAGCGTACTTCCATACGGACTGAGGGACTGCGACAACATGTTCAGTCGGCTGATGGCGAGAAGGTCAATTTTCTGAAGTGTGTCTAGTTTCTGACTGTCGAACCGCTCCTTCTTCACCCTCACTTGGCCTTGCACCTGTCATTAGGGAGAACCCAATATCCTTCAGCCATGGAATAGGGAAACCACACCAGCGCGGTAAATGCACCGCGCTGACACTATGTCAGCAGGTACCTTTCTGAACTTTTCTAATTGCTTGAAAGTGTCCGGGTCCAGTTCCTCCGACACATTCTTCATCCACAATAACGTTCCCCGGTACTCGGTTCGAGCTTCCTCCATTTGGGAGATCTTCCGTTCCGTATCCGTGACAGCGCAACGCCGGTAGGTCAAGGTGTCCTGCGCGAGTCGGATCAATGGCGCCCTCGCTTCCATTCTGCAAATAAATCGTATTTCCAATTCATTATCGGCGTACTTGAAGAGAAATCCCTAGAACTGTCTGCAGAACAGTTCTGATAAGTCTAAAATTTGTAATTAGTAATTACTTCTTACGAGTCCTCACTGAAGAAAGAGACTTCCATTTTTCAATCACTTAATCCATCAATCAATCAATCACTGAACTAATCACTCAATCAATGAATCAATGGATCAATCAATGGATCAATCAATCAATCAATCAGTCAGTCAATGAATTAATCAATCAATGAATCAATCAATCGGCAACACTGCAACCTGCGTACACCTTTGGTCAGAAAAATCGGGACGCTCGATTTGTCAAAAGGCAATTTGTTGCCACAAGGCTGCAGGCTATACGAAAAAGTGCTTTGACTTGAGGTGGAAATAGTTGGCCACAAGATTACACTTCGTATTTGTGCAACACAGATTGCACATGTGGTCTTGTGGCCAACTATTTCCACCTCAAATCAAAGCAGCCTGCAGCCTGCAGCCTTGTGGTAACAAATTGCCTCTTGACAAATGGAGTGTCCCGATTTTCCTCACCAAAGGGGAATTCGCCGCTTGGTGTCGGCCAAAAAAGCTGCTCCGTTTCCTTGTCGATAATGGCCAGGGATATTTCTATTCGTTTCTAAAACTCCCTTTCCATCGTAAAAATGTTTAGTTCAGCAATTTTTGGCAGAATTCCCCTTAAAGCAATCATTCAATCAAAATGCCGGTCGGCTCGCGATTCATGAATTGAACCGACCGCCCAAATCGAGCCGACCGATCGCACGGTGAAAATTCAAAACATTCAAAAGTTCTTTCATCACAAAATTCTTTTTCGCGCCTCGATTTTGTTTTTTGCCCACACCCCTTTTACATGTCCGTCTAAAACACATCCCAATTGATTATTGACTTTCATCTTCGAAAAAGTACGAACTCCATCTGGAACGCCATTATTCCCCGTAACAAACAGTTGTGTTTTTCAGGCAGTATTTTTTATCCTTGCGGGAAAACAAAATGGGAAAACGAAAGAGTAAACGAAAGGCGCCCACCAAGCGCAAGCAGATCGAATCGCTGGCCACCATGTTTAACTGCCCGTTCTGCAACCACGAAAAGTCCTGCGAGGTGAAGATCGATCGGGAGCGGAACGCGGGCACGGTGCGGTGCACGGTCTGCAGTGAGAGCTACCAGTGCAGCGTAAACTACCTCATGGAGGCCATCGACGTCTACAACGAGTGGATCGACGCCTGCGAGGCGGCCAACGCGTAGGGGGGGGGGAGGAAATGGCAAGTCTGCACCGAAGGATCTCGTATCGTATTCCACGGGAACGCCTCTGCACCGTTTGTTTTCTGATTGGGGCGAGTTTTCGCCGCTGCTCCTCTCAATTGATTGGTTGATTTGACTGCTGCGTCCTCTCAGTTGATTGGTTGATTTGACTGCTGCGTCCTCTCAATTGATCGGTTGATTTGACTGCTTCGTCCTCTCAGTTGATTGATTGATTCGACTGCTGCGTCCTCTCAGTTGATTGGTTGATTTGACTGCTTTGTCTTGTCAGTTGATTGGTTGATTTGACTGTTTCGAATCGCTGTTTCGCGTAACGCAGCAAATTGATTGTTTTGAGCTGAAGTGGTAGTTCTTGGGGATGTACTGCGTGCGCTTAGTATTCATGTTTTCGCACCAAAAAGAACCGAACCATTGGTTTCTTTATCTTTCGATGGGGAACGGAAGAGCACTTTGAAAAAAAATGAGTTTCTTAGCTTTGATTGGATTGACGAGCATATTATTTGCTTGTAGTCGAATTGATCAAGCAAAATACCGAGACGCTAATCCAGAGTTATGGGACTCTCTGAGTCAGTGGAGAAACTGTTTGTGCTATTTGGTAATGATGACTTGCAGTCTGCCATACCTTTTCTGCGCAGATATCACAAATGCTTTTGCCGTATTCTGCAGCATCGCTCCGGCACGGCTGGGGTCCTGCTCGCCGTGCCGTTTGAGAAATTGCCCCATCGCGTATTCTTCTTTTGAAATTTCTGCAGATCCACTCGAGAAATCAGAAACAGATCGAGTTAATGGACACGAGACTGGCACGTACTAAAACATGTACTGCACTCGTGTACTGCACTCGTGTACTGTACTCGTGTGCTGTACTGCACTCCTGTACTGGACTCGTGTACTGCACTCGTGTACTGTACTGAGTGTACTGCACTCCTGTGCTGCACTCGTGTGCTGTACTGGACTCGTGTGCTGTACTGAGTGTACTGGACTCCTATGCTGCACTCGTGTGCTGTGCTGCACTCGTGTGCTGTACTGGGTGTACTGTACTGGACTGTACTGTAGTCAGTCGTGTACTGTAGTGTAGTGTAATGTTTTGTAACTGCGTTTAAAAAACAAACTAGGTAACTTTGGTTCGGCAAAGCAAAAGAAATCTGAGGAGCAAACTAAATTATAGGAAAGTAACATTTTTTGAAAACTCGCTAGAGATAGTTTATAAAATACGACTCATATTTATTCTGTTTAAGAAACATAAACGTTATAGAAACAAAAGTAGACGGTTAAATTGTGTCTGTAGTTCAAGCATTCTTGCCGTCAAATTATGCGAATATCATGTTTTCTAGTACCAAGTTCACATTTTTTGAGTTGCTTACGATCTCCTTTACTCCTTCGATTCCTATTGTTTTGTCGAAGCAAAATCACCTTGCTTGTTTTATAAAACGCAACTGCAAAACATTACGCAGTCCAGTACAGTACAGTACACCCAGTACAGCATCCTCACTACAGTACACCCAGTACAGTACATCCAGTACAGTACCCTCAGTACAGTACACCCAGTACAGTACACCCAGTACAGTACACCCAGTACAGCATCCTCACTACAGTACACCCAGTACAGTACCCTCAGTACAGTACCCTCAGTACAGTACATCCAGTACAGTACCCTCAGTACAGTACAATCACTACAGTACACGAGTGCAGTACATGTTTTTAGTATGTGCAGTGACAACAGTTAACTATACACGAGACTGTGAGACCATACCGTGCATCACTTTCTGGTATCGATTGGCGATTCGCATCAGACTTCCGGAGGAAAACTTTATGGAGTTGAACAGCTGTTGCAGGGATCATAGCAGACCGTCAGCTCAGGCCAGAGAGAGAGTAGGGAGAAATACATCCGAGCTTCTTACCTCTAATTTAGCGTCCAGTTCAGCATCACTCGCCACCAAGTGGTCATCCTCCTTCTTGCCGAGCTTCTGCAGCACCACCTGTTTGGCCGTCCAAAACTGCTCCTTCACCTTCTGGAACGGCGACTGCTCGGTCCGGCCCACGTGCTGGTCGAAGGCAGCGCCTGAATAGCCCCTTTGAGTATCCCTGGAAAGAACAACAAACATCACCAACCTTCCAAAACAAAATACTATCACGATTTTAAAGCTAAATGAAATCTTCCACGAACCAATCAGACATGATGTTTGATCTGGAAAACAGAAGCACCAATTCCGGATTCAGGCACGCACAGACGGAAGAGATTGAGACTTCCCACGTGGGAAAACCCTTGCGCTGACCGAATTAAGCACTTTAACTCGACGGCTGTGTACAACAACCACGCAACGAGTGTAATGGCTTAACTCAGCTAGCTCAAGGTTTTTTGTCACGTGTGTACAACGAACAGAACTTCCTTGGAGAGCTTAGCCAATTTCAGATACTTTTCGAATGTTAACAGCGTGCAACAACAGGACCCAAATTAGTCAAATACGCCATCGCGCCGGAATCTGTAGAACAAAACAGCTCGTCGAGTGCGCCGTGGCCGGAAGGGGAAGAAAAAGAATTCCTCCAGGAAGTGTGAAAAATATTCTCCCAAAAAATCGACGAGATGTCCCCCACCAAGCGTCTTCTTGTTGCCAATCAGTCAACCAGATGTCGCCGCCCCATTCGAACCAGGTGAGATGAAAAAGAGAAGAGTAATGATTTCGTAGAAAGTATTCAGAAGAGCTCCGCTTTTGGCTAATTTCTCCAATTAACTTCCTCCTCTTGCCTTCTCCCTCAGCATTTCCCCGAACATTAAGCAACCAGAACGTGCCACAACTTGGAGGTTTCCAATTGGCAGATCATCCGGGAATTCGAAAATGAAGAGTAAACAACTGGAAGTTTGGCGTTTGTCAATAACCGGATGAGAGGAGGAAGGGAAGAGAAAAAATCAGTTTCAGGTATGAGGAAAGGGTCCTGGAATGAGCCACTTGACTATCCGTACCCTGGAAAGGGCCACCGGGTGGCAGGGGGCGCTCTGTCGCAAATTAATCGAAAACAAATCAGTCATTGCATAGGCAGCGACCTCTACAGTGAACTTTTTCCAACCGTCCAATTATTTCATTTTTTTAAACACGTTTTCACTAATTTTCTTCATATCTGATACGCGTTCCACCGGGCTTATCGATTATTCTCTGTGGTCTAGGACCTTGATGACAACCAAAACCTGTCTGGAAGTTCTGACTCCAGGGTGGCCCATTCCAGGCTACGGGAAAGTCAATGACCCATTCCAGGACTCCTGCCTCATAGGTGGAGATTGTTGTCTGCAGGCAGGGAGCGACTGCATTAATAAAATTCCATGCTCCACACCACAATTTCGATTGTTTACGCAGTCTGATCGACTGTTTGTTGGCCTGGATGCGGAGGAGAGGGAGGTGGAGGCTAACCTAACACTTACAGGAAGACCATCCTCGACTGGATGTTATCGATCAAAAGTTAGGCTCTTCCGTCAGTCTCCGAGTTGTCCACACCACTCACCACAGTGCTCTCTTCCGTCAGTCTCCGTGTTGCCCACACTACTCTCCACCGTGCTCTCTTCCGTCAGTCTCCGTGTTGCTCACACCACTCACCACAGTGCTCTCTTCCGTCAGTCTCCGAGTTGCCCACACTACTCCCCACAGTGCTCTCTTCCGTCAGTCTCCGAGTTGTCCACACCACTCACCACAGTGCTCTCTTCCGTCAATCTCCCTTACCCACACCACTCACCACAGTTCTCTCTTCCGTCAGTCTCCGTGTTGCCCACACCACTCCCCACAGTACTCACTGCTCACTAGTGGTAGTCACTACTCTACATAAATGCGAACTCCGTAGCTACAGTATGTACGAGAAAAGCTTCCTGAAACAAATCAGGCTCATCATCGGGTTGGTTGTTGGCTGACAGGAAGATTTCCTAATTTTAGCACTGGACGTGATTGTCGTGCAGTAGTCGCTATATTATTCCCTCCGATTAGGGACAGTCACCGACAGTGGGACGGCTTTCTCTGGCCATTCTTCCTGTGTTAATAACATTTTAATATTAGAGTATGAAAATGCAACGAAATTTAAGTTTAGCAATTAAAAACTTCTTGTTAAAAATATTTCAGCTCGAATTTTAATCTCGAGACCGCGTAGAGACCAGAGTCCATGAAACACGCCTCTGTGTCTAGAACTGGGTCGAAATTGACCGGTGACCGACTGGGCACAAAAGTGGCGTCACCTATATGCAGCCAGACGTCCTTTTGAGTGCATGAAAGAATGTCTACGAAACTACGACCACACAATTGTGGCCTTTCCTTTACAAGTTCAACCACAGACAAACAGGCAGGCAGACAGGCAAACAGATAGATGGACAAGCACATGAACAGACACACAAACCGACCGACCGACCGACAGACACACAGACAGACACACAGACAGACAGGCAGACAGACAGACAGGCAGACAGACAGACAGACAGACAGACAGACAGACAGACAGAGCAGGCAGCAGACAGACAGACAGACAGACAAAAGCCCATTATAGGCAAACAAGGGACAGACAAATACTAGAAATTAGAGAGACGATTTTTCAGGATGTGCCAATTCCGATCGTGCCAAGCTTCAGCTCAATTGTAACTAATTTATTCACGAAGCACCTACTAGGATGCTTCACGATTCACGAATTTGCATGCACAAGATAATGGACGGATAGGTGAACCACTACTCCGATGGAAGCGACCGCAACGAGCCAAGCATTCGTGACAGTTTTTGAGTCTGACTCCACAGATAAAGCGTGCTAATGACCAACTAGCAAAGCTGCCGCGGGCGCAATAAATTGCCCACTCATGACCCAACAGACACAACTCAACCGAACAATTATTGGCAAATAATTAAACCGGCTGAAATAACGAAGCGGAAACGTATAAAAACACGTGGCAAAAACCCTGCGCTAACCGAGTTAAGGCGTTACACTCGTTGCATGGTTGTTGTACACAGTCGCGAGTTAAAGTGCTTAATTCGGTTAGAGCAAGATTTTTTGCCACGTGTGCAGAGACCCGATCACACGTTCTCGCAGCTGCATGAAGACTTGATTAAAGAGAGAGATTCCTTCAGGGAGCCAGGCACAGTCACGGTCCTTCTCCTCCTCAGGCAAATGCCGGATTACGATACGGAACGCTGGCATCTTGAAAATGCGCGTGTCCGTGAATACCGCCGCTGCCTGGGCGCTCCGGCAGCGGCGCGATCACAATTGCACGGTCGTCGTTGATCTGATTCTGATACTGTATCCTGGTGGCGTCGCCGTTCGCAACCACAATCTCCGTCATCTGCGGCTGGGGAGCGGCGTTGCGGCCGAAACATCTGAAGTTGTATTGTCTGGTGATGATGATGGCACACGCGATGTTCATGAAAAAACAACCCGCGGATATGAGAGTCAGGGCAGCGGAAGTGCCGTAGCGATAGTCAGCGTAGCGGTCGAACGCCATGAACAGTTGAAACAGCGTCGTCAGCTGTGACAACAAAATGTCGTAATATGAAAATGTCCGTCTGGAATCCAGACCACTGCCTGCCTGTCTGCCTGCCTGTCTGCCTGTCTGCCTGCCTGTCTGCCTGCCTGCCTGCCTGCCTGTCTGTCTGCCTGCCTGTCTGCGTGTCTGTCTGCGTGTCTGTCTGTCTGTCTGTCTGCGTGTCTGTCTGTCTGTCTGTCTGCCTGTCTGCCTGTCTGCCTGCCTGTCTGCCTGTCTGTCTGCCTGCCTGTCTGCCTGTGTGTGTCTGGCTGTGTGGCTGTCTGTGTGGCTGTCTGTCTGTCTGTCTGTCGATAGCCTTGGCACGTACACTGATTGTTCCGTTCTGAAAGCCAAGTGACTGCATGGCGGGAGAGTTGTTGCCGTCCTGAGTGGGCGGCGTGAAAGTGTCATCGGATGCGTCGTTCGTGCTGACCACATTCAAAGCAAAGGTGATGGGACTAATGAGGATGCTGATCAGCAGGAAGACCAGAGCCACCTGCGTCAATCGATGGTAATCCGTATTCTCCACCATGCGGCGTGCAATCACCAGTAGCAGCACTCCGGCGACGAGGAGGAACAGCCCGTTGATGACGGTGATGGCGGATGTCGCGGACACCAGGGTCGCGGTCGATGAGTCGAATAATTGAAAAAAGTTGTCCGAACTGTAGGCGGCTGTAAAGGCAAAAATAATAAACGTCATGAAGTCCAACAAGGTGGAAGGATTAATTATCTTGATTAGAAAAAATTACATATTCTATTTCGTTGCCACTTTTATTAAAAAGCAAAATGAAGCGCCATTTCACTGCCTAAAAATCGATCAATCAACCAAACCAGCAAACAATCAATCAACCGAACCAGCAAACAATCAATCAACCGAAGGAACAATCAATCAATCAAACAAACAATCAATCAATCAACCAAACGAACAATCAACCAATCAACCGAACGAACAATCAACCAATCAACTGAACGAACAATCAATCAATTTCAGACCAACTCGACCTGACTCGTAACTCATGGAGGTAATTATTCACAAACATTTTTCATACAGCAAAAAAGAACGCCAAAATCGGAAGAAATATCTGGATCAATCGAGACTCAATCAATCATGATTTGATAATAAGAATCCAAGAAGCATTCCGGAAAGCAAAACTTGCAGCTCCATCAATCAATCAATCAATCGATCAAAGATACTGTGCATAATAAGTTAAGTGCAGCAGTTGAAATCAAGCAATCAATCGTTACTTGAAATCAAGCAATCAAGTGTTACTATCGCCCCCTTACTGTGGTCAGGCAAGATTGTGCAGGCTATGCCGAAGATCAAATTTGCCATCCCCAGTCCGTGGTAATCCTGATGGCTACCCGTTCGGCACATTTCTAGGCGGATTGGGGGGGGGGGGATTTTTCCCGGAGGAAGACCAGCGATGAACGCCTTTAAGAAAGGTTCAAACGGTGTCTCTCCTGCGCGTGTGTCAGTCGACTAAGCGGTGTGATTGAAAAATGAATGAATGTTTTTTCCGCACATAAAGCAGCAGCTGCACAACAACAGCAGCTATCTCTCCGGACGATCGATTCTGCACACGATCGATACACAACAGAACAGGTGAGAGAGGTGAGGCGAGGGCGGTGAAGCAAAAAGGCGCCCAGGGCCTCGTCGAGTACTGTACTGCCGCGATTATAACAGTCGGTTTTTTACCCCGGGTGTGCACAACTGTGTGTGTGTGAGCGTGTGTGCACAACTGTGTGTGTGTGAGCGAGTGTGCTCACTCAGCACACAGGCGTGTGTGACGGAGGCGGAGCTTAAGCTGTAACGTTCAATTTGATTCACCCTTCTCTGATTGGCTCATTTCGTACAGCTTACACATTGATTGTTTGATTTTACAGTCGTGCTTTTCTGTATAATTGTCCCTACAGGTGCTAATTTGGTGAACGGCACTGAATAGGCACGGCCGGGCTTGGTTAAAATTTACGGGTAGGGTAGAAGTGTGGCCCTTGAGATCGTGAGCATATGAGGTGAAGTCTGTATTTCGGCTCACCCTCCACTTGGTCGATAAATCGGCTCACTCATTTCAAAACTGAGTTATGTGTACAGTAGGAGAATAAACCCTCATTTGGGACTTTCAAAACGTTATAAATAATGGTTTGCTTTAATTATGGCAAGAATTAATCATGAATGTGATGTGGATGAAAAATGCGAGTGGTTAGAAATAATTTGCTGTGAAAAAAATTCTTCAGGCTGCAGGGGCGCCACTTGTAATGAGAAATCTCTCACCGGCTTATTTTCAACAGACTCAATCCGCCGAGTGTCGGTATCCAGTTGCAGTTTCACTGATGCTCATTACACAAGGAGATTTATTTAAATTTGTACTTTATTGCTATTTGTGCATGCTTCATCTTGAATTAGTGTTCGTCAATATTTCATGTTTTTATCATTTTTATAACTTTTATTCGGAAATGAGTAGCAGAATGGGTGTGGCAATACATTCAATACATGCAGTTGAGGAAGGGGGAATAAATGCTCGGAAGGCGGCTTGCGATTTTTGAATGTCGCAGTCGCAGAGAATCCTTCGACTTCATTTGAATGATAAAAAAATCGGGCCACGAGGAAGACCGACCAGGAGTTTACGCCGGAAGAGGAGTTTGCGATTTGCGATCTTCTTCACAATTGTGGCGTCATCCAGGTATCACCTGAAGAAAGTTGTCCTCGGTTTCTACAAGGAGAAGGATCTGCCTGAAAACATTTTTAGCAACTGTTGGCACGCAGTCTGTCTGCCACTCCTCGAAAATCTGAACAGCCTTTGGAACCTCCACGAAAGCAGATTTGCACTCTGACTGCGTGCCTGTAGTTTGTCTGTCAGTTTGTCAGTTCGTCTGTAAAATTCTGCAGAAACCTGAATGATACATGTCTGAGTAAGACGACGCAGTTTCTAAAGATCTCTAGTGAAAAAATAATTGCAGCGCTTCTTTACTTGACTGTTAATAGCGCAGGACCACAATACCAATTTAAGTTATCGCAACGCCAAGGGCTCCCCCTTGCTAACCGAGTGAGCCAATTTATCGATCAAGTGCAGGCTGGACCGGACGTCTCCTAATTTAATCCGTCATTCGAATTTCGACCCTGTCTATTTGTCTGCCTGCCTGCCTGTTTGTTTGTTTAGAATCCTGTCTGTCTAGAAGCCTAGAAGTACAACACGAGAAATCAAAGTAATAGGTAGTACACACATAGCCGCAATTTTGGGTGGCAGAGTTCCAGTCATCAGGGTGGTCTGAGTTTGAGCCACTCTTGGCTAGAGCTTGCCACTGCTTTCTCCTGAATCTTTGATTTAATGCCCGGCCCAGCGGAAAAATTAGATTGAGCAAACTGCTCTAAAATTCCGCCAAAATAAATAAGTTCAATCAATCGATCAATTGAGGAAAGGCTGCGTGGTCAGCTGTGGTCAAGAGCGAGTGCGCGTGGTGACTTAATTCGGCTCAAACTCGGACCCCTCCCTTTTGGCTTAAAGTCTGCCACCCGAAATTGGGGCCATGTGTGTGCATGCAAATAGGAAGAGAACCAGTCTCACCAGTGGCGGTTCAGCCACGAAGAACCAATCAGAACAAGAGAACATCCGCACATGTGAGTACAAAGTAGTTAACCAGACTAAAATAAGGCGTATCTTGACCGTAGGAGTCGTACTGGAGATGATACTGCACCTGTGGTGCGGGAGGGGAGCTCAAATTCCGGTGGTCAGTGCGGGCCATTTTAGGGTGATGATGCCTGAGTAAAGGCAAATCTGTGTCCCTGACATTCTTCCGTTGTCTGAGACCGTTGTTGGCCCGGGAACCAGCAAGTCTACATACTGCCTTATACTTTTGCGAAGATCTGTCTGACTGTTATTAGTATCCTTCCACCTCCCTGCTCTGCTGAACATCCCTCGGCTAGGCTTCCTCACGCCGTGCTAGCCTGCTGCCCTTCATGCCTTCGTATCTGCTTGCCTGTTCGTTTGTCTGTCTGTCTGTCTGTCTCTTTGTCTGTCTATCGGTCTGTCTGTCTGTCTGTCTGTCTGTCTATCGGTCTGTCTGTCTGTCCGTCTATCGGTCTGTCTGTCTGACTGTCTGTTTGTCTGTCTGTCTGTCTATTTGTCTGTCTATCTGACTGTCTGTCTTGTATGTTTTTGCTGTCTGAAAGCTGCTCCTCGATTGCATTTGTTGGTCGTGCCTTTTTGGAATTTCAGTCCGAAAAACCATTTACTTCTCTTCCTAAGGACTGAACTCTACCGTTTAGACCATTTCTCCCCCCGGCCTGACTGACCACACAATATATACCCATACTGTAGATTTATTTTGGCCCTTCTCAGCAATCTCCGTGACTCGTTGCGACTAAAAAATGACTAATCCTGCATCGATAGACAGACAGACGTAAAAAAGAAATCTAAAAAAGGTATGAAACCAAGTCGAAAATGGACATCACAAAAAACACCATCCCGTGTAAATCAAATCGAAAAAGTTCATTTTCAGACAGTTGTGGTCGGTTGGAGTGGATCATCATCCACCATGTCCTCCTGGCCGCCGGCAAAGTCGTCGTCCTCAACACCACCACCACGGACATGGACGGAGTAACGATGCTGCAGGTTGATGACTTCATGAGCTCTTCGTTGCTGCCTGTACTGACTAGGCTCGCGGTAGTCCTCGTAGTCGTCCAGATGCGTCGGCGGGGGAGGGGGAAACTGAATAGTGTTCACGCTCGCCGGTTGGTGCTGCCGACGTGGAGGCACTCGACTGGTGCAGTAATCGGTGAAGGGGATATCCTCCGCGCTGCTGGGACTGCTGGACGTGGCGGGGGCCGGTCTGGCTCTGAGCAAAGATGCCGTTCCCATGGCCATCTGCTTGGAACGGTTGGTCAGAGGACGCTTGCGTTGTGCGGGTTTTGGTCGATTCTTATGCGCGCTGACGTTGAGCTTGTGAATGTTGTCCGATTCAGAGGTGGTGCTGCCGGTGCTGAAACGCGTGGGTGCCATTGAGTCGCGTCGGAAGGAATCGCCTGAAAAATATACAGGAAGGTTAATGCTGGTCCCATGTTCTGTCTGTCTGTCTGCCTGTCTGTCTGTCTGCCTGTCTGCTTGTCTGTGTGTCTGTCTGTCTGTGTGTCTGTGTGTCTGTCTGTCTGTCTGTGTGCCTGTCTGTGTGTCTGTCGGTCTGTTTGTTTGTTTGTCTGTTTGTCTGTCTGTCTGTCTGTCTGCCTCTTGTATGGAGTCTTACCATGACTGTGTTTTACGTTGCTTCCAGAGAATCCAGAGTCGGGGGTGCTTTCATCACGCTTAATGATCCGATTCGACGACGGTGTCTGGTAGTGCTCATCTTCCTCAAATTGCAGGGACGCTATCTGAATATCGTGCTGATTGGTTGGCCGAATGGCAGTGTTCAGTTGCTTCGGGGTGCCGTAGAAGGATTCGTTGTTGTTGCGCGCCGGTGGCATCCAGACTCGGGCCGGACTCGACAGTGGGATGACCGTGTGGTTCTTCGGATCGGCCGAAAATTGGGCGACACTCTGCCAGGGCGACTGCGAATGCTTCGGGGTGAGCTGGAGCTTGCACAGCGGGGTGATGTCACGGCGGATATTGACACCGCTCGATGAATACTTGCGATTGCGGCGTTTCACAACGAAAATGGCGATGATGACGGCCATGAGTAAAAGGCCGCAGATTCCCCCACCGGTGGCAATCATTTTAGATGGGTCTTCGTGGAACGGCAAGACAGACTTCTCCTTTTGCAGGACCACTTCAGGCATCATGACTTCTGAAAACGATAAGATTGTTTAGCAAACGACATAATCGTTTTTCTTGGTTTGCCTGTCTGTCTGTCTGTCTGTCTATCTGTCTGTCTATCTGTCTGTCTGTCTGTCTGTCTGTCTGTCTGNCTGTCTCTATGTTGATGTCTTTCCCTGACGATCTTATTCCCGGCTTGTTTACCTCCAGTTTCAGTAAGGGTTCCGAAGGAGTATTCGTGCTCGGTGGTACCAGCCTCGTTCACTGCCGTCAGCTTCAAACGATAGAGTGTTTCCGGCGCCAAGTCGCTAATTGTAATGGATTCTGCGTCACCCGGTATCAGCTCTCCAACGGATTTCCAGACGTTGCCTTCAGCGAAAGCCTGATACTTCATCGCAAACGACCGAATTGGACAGCCACCATTTTCCCATGTCGATAGAAACACGAGTACGGATGAAACGTTGGCGACTAGTAAGGACTTGTCATTGGACGAAATTGGCGCTGCAAAATGAGCATTTGCATGAAATTATTATTTAACTCAGAGGGCAAGGCAGACAAACAGGAAGGCAGGCAAACTTTCAGGCAGGCTGACTTTCAGGCAGGCAGGCAGGCAGGCAGGCAGACTTTCAGGCAGACTTTCAGGCAGGCAGGCAGGCAGGCAGGCAGGCAGGCAGGCAGACTTTCAGGCAGACTTTCAGGCAGGCAGGCAGGCAGGCAGGCAGGCAGACAGGCAGACAGACGTATGTACTTTGAACTAACTAAGGACATACAAATCGATATTTCTGATTCACGTACTTTGCCCAATCGTTTTCGCATCCACCGTATCCGAAGAATCACTTGGGCCAACATCATTGTAGGCGGTCATGTAGATTTGATAGTTCTGCCCGCACATCAGATGTTTCAGCGTGTAACTGTGCAGACTCGCCGGAAATCGTACACTTTTCCAGGATCCCAGAGTAGGACGGTAGTATAAAGTGAAGCCTTTGACTGTGGCTCCACCGTCATAAAGCATCTGCCAGTCAACCACTAGGGACTCAGCCGTCGCAGCAGACACACTCACATTCGGTGGAACGGGAGGTCCTAAAATGAGTAGCATCTCGTGAGAACGGCTGTCTGTCATTCCCTTACCCGCCCAAAATGGTCCTTTTTGTCTGTCTGTCTGTCTGTCTGTCTGTCTGTCTCGTCTGTCTGTCTGTCATCTGTCCGCCTGTTCATCGGTTTCCCCTTTCGTCCGTCTGACTGCCTTACGTTGAACTTGTAGGGTAAACTCCACAGTGTCATCGCCGTAGATATTCTTCACCCGGCAAGTGTACAGGCCAGCATCACTTGTCTGGATGTTCTTCACGCTGAGAGAACCACTTTCCAACACGTCATTGATCCCGTTGTTTCGGATGATCCGGCCGCCCCGGATCCAATCCAGTGCTGGACTCGGGAATCCAACCGTCAGACACGGCAGCACTGCACTGCCGCCTATGTGCGCCTTAATGGTCATAGGGAACGTGGCGATCCGAGCGGGTCCGGTGGCTTCGGGGGCTTGTTTCATGCGGAAACTGGCCGCACCCTCGCCGACCTCGGTCTCCGCAGTCACCCAGAATTCATATTGCACGTTGGTGTTTAAGTCGTGGAATTCGTATTTGTTGAGACTGCCGCTGTCGGGGTAGACGACCCGCTTTTTATCCTTTTTCCCGTTGGGAGCGCGCAAATAAACGTTGTACTGCTTGATGAAGCCGTTCTTCTCTTCTGGCTCGGACCAAGTGACGAGGATGGAGGTCGGAGACGTGACGAGGGTTTTGATGTCCGCCGGGTGGGATGGAACTGCAATTCAGACAAAATATAAGATTTAAAATTTCAGGATGGCAGACAAACATATGTACAGGCATATAGACAGACAGACAGACAGACAGGCAAGCAGGCAGGCGGGCAGGCGGGCAGGCAGGCAGGCAGACAGACAGACAGACAGACAGACAGACAGGCAGGAAGGCAGGCAGGCGGACAGACAGACAGACAGACAGACAGACAGACAGACAGACAGATAGGCAGGCGGACACGCATGGGATAAATTATTTACCATCAGGAAGTGTGTGACTGTAAACAGTTGAGCTGACCACTCCATCACCGACTTTGGTGAACGCCAATACTTGAAGTGTGTAATTTGTAAACTTGCGCAGGCCGTCAAGTACACAGATGGTGTCTTGAACTATTTTGATATCCGGTTGTGAGGTCCAATCTGTTGGGGAAATATACACTAATTATAACGAGCCCCCAGGGATGGAACCCACTGGCCTGCTGTATGGGTATACACCGCTCCTAACCTGTAAGGGGCTTGTATAGAATTTTGTATCCCAGGAGAATGCCGTTGATTGATTCCCGTCGCAATGGCTCCCAAGCGAGTGAGATGCGCTGAGATGACTCTGCGGTAGCGGTAATCGATCCTGGAGCCTCAACTGGCACTACAGAAGAAGATTTTGCCGTTATAGTACAACTAACAGACATTCAGACATGGCACCGTAACCATGACTCTCCTTAACTAACTGCCTATGTGTCTCTCCTTGAGACTTTCTGTATAGTAACTGTCTG
>LRSR01005583.1:0-25805 GCA_001579985.1 Hypsibius dujardini | reverse complement strand
TGCTCCATTAGTATGGTTGAACAGTTCTTCGGAGATACCGTCTGATATATAAGGTTTTCAACCACATTGTTGATGGGTTGAACCTGAGTCACAAACTGAGAAGGAATGTCAGTAGTGTGAATATTCGCGATCGACAACATTTTGGACAATTAGGGTTTGCTTATACTTCATAATAAATAAAAAAATGAATTGTATTTTGTTTTATAAAAAAGGTAATCTGTTAAGCTACGTCTAATCTACCTTAGCAGATTACTTTTTTTGTTTTGTTTTGTAATGACCATAAGCGTATGTTCTAATCCCATCACCTCTCAAATAACGTTTGTCGTCGTAGTTTGCTAGTCCTATTTTATTATTTACCTGTGAATAAATCTCATGTTGTCTGCTTCTAAACGTGTTGAAACTCACAACAGTCTGTTCGTTTTTGTACAAACAATTAATGAAATTATCTAGCGTTAAAGTACCTCTTGGAACTCCTTTAGTAGCTTGCTTTGGTTTTGCAATCTGTTTGTTTACAGTGTCAAATACTTCACAATGATACATTTTAGGTCTTATGGAAATTACTTCAGATAACAATCTGAAATTTTTACCATCTTGAACTTCATCTTTAAATTTACCTATTACACCTTTATTGTTCTTATTATGAAGAAAATGAGTTTCAGGAAAGACTGATAAATCAAAATGAGATGCAAACTGCTCGTCATCTCTCAAGTCTTCATATATATTCTCCGTGTTAATTAAATATATCAAACTATCTGTGTCACCGTTGGCAAACTGACAGTTTTCGATTCCATATTTTGCTATCATAACGTCATAATGAAATTTGTACATATGGAGTTTGCTGTTATCCAGAATAGTAACCCCTACAGCCACCGGCTTACACAATTTAACTTCTTTCTTACCCATTTTACAAATCACTAAGTTTTCATGTATCGCAAGCGAATCGTTGAAAAATGGGTCTGGCACAATCTTGTTTGTGTACTGTTTTCTTTTGGTGCAGACTTTCACGTCTTGGTATAATCTCACGTTTTCCATTGTTTTCCCAAATACTGAGTTATTCATTAACTTGAAAAAATCTTTCTCAAAAGCCGTCACTCCTAGTTTAGTTCGTTGTGATATGTTGAATTTGATATAAGGCGCCATAAAAGCTTCTTGTTTGAACCGAATGACATCATGTATTTTTGTTACTATAGCCCCTTTACTGATGTAATATTGTAAGTTTTTGATATGAACAGGATAATTAAGCTTTGGTTCAAGACTTGAGATAAGTTTTTCGCTAGCAGTATAATGTATACCTGATTTAAGCTTCTTTGCTTTTTTACTTAGCATGTCTTCGGTGATAATTTTTTTCTCTGGTGCCATTGGCATATCGTTAAATAAATCGTGTAATTCGTCTGGAAAATGGATATCTACCACAAACAAATAACCATAATCACCTTCAACATCTAAGCCCATTATGTCATTTATATTAAACCCATTTAGATGTTCAAACCCACCAATTGGAAGTTTCTGACACATTACATAACTATAAAGAGCAATTGCATCTAAATACATTCCGTATAAGGTTTTTAACGTCTCATCATAATCTGGCAAATACTTATTGTTTGCCTTGATGTGTCTCCTAACAACATTAACATTTCCTCCTCTAACCGCTCTTTCCCATAACATGTAGTCATTCTCATCTGTTAACAATTCAAGTTCTACTTTCGTCATTTTAAGCATAGCATCAAAGGCTAAAGATGGGGCAGTTATATAGTGTATCGGGTCTAATTCATAGTACTGTAGACAAATATCTCTGAATCTTTCAAAAACATCTGCTAAAATGGTTACGTCCGAATAAAGATACAGATCATGATAGTCACCCATATTCTCACATTTCATTGTATCCCACACTTCTTCAAAGTATTTATATTCTTCATCTGTACATGGTTTTTGCTTCAGATGATCGTAGAAGTCTGCCTGGGATGGTTTCTCTCTCAGTTCAAATTTTTCAAAACCATCTATGAAACTGTATGGATAAATACCTTTCTTTTGGAATAGCTTAGAATTAGTACCAAAGTGTTTATCTGTTTGTTTGAAATCATTTTCACCCAAGTTATTAGCTAAGTTAGATAGAGAAGACAACAGAAATTGACAAGAGTCTAGGAAGTCTATACCCATAGTTTTACCATCTTCGAGCTTAATAGTACCACTTACTTTACTGTATTTCTCCATAGTCTTTGCAATTACTTTGACGTTCTCAAGTTTATTGATTTGCTTAACAAAGAAGTGGGTATCGTAATTTTTAGAGTTGTGAAATACAACTTTTATTCGGTAGAGGTTATTTCTTATTTTTAAATTACACTGCGAATGAGCAGGTCCACGATATTCACCAGTAAAATGATCGTGATCTTTAACTTTAATTAAAGCTTCATCGTACTCATTGAAAGTTTCTTTACAGACATAACAGTGTGTAGCTTTATTATGCTCTTTTATTTGATCGTCACTCATTATGATCAGTTTATTCTCTTTCAGGATTTCATGAAAATCTTTAGCATATAATTCTAGTTGTTTATAGAAGACATCTATCACTTCGGTTTCGCTTTTTTTACCTCTATAGAGATATGGTTTATGCTCCTTATAAATTGACACTGGTTGCATAGCAACAGAGCAGGCTACGTGGTGATGTGTGTTATAAGACTTTGTTTCACATTCACTGACGTTCGCTACGCTCACTTGCTCGCTTCGCTCATTTCCTTCATCAATTTTTTCCAATGCTTTTAATAAACTCTCTAAGTCACAATATAAAACAAAGGGATGACGGAACTGATAAGGATGGTTTTTAAACTTCATGATATTTTCACCTGGTTGGGGCATTACGGTGACTGCTGATGGGTGTTCGTGACAATATTTTTTGTGACTATTCAGTAATTTTTCAGTACCGTAATGCTTGAAACAAGATAGGCAGAAAAATTGCTTTCCATTATGTTTGCTGACTTGAGCGGATAGTAGGCGACTCACATCTTTTACCCAAACGAAATGGTCAGTGATAGTTTCATTGTTGTCTGTTCCATTTCTAATCATCAATAATGGAACTTCTCTACTATATTGTTCATTTTGATCTCGGTTGTAATACATCGGCCAAAACGACCTAGTTTTATCCTTAAAATAAATAACTCTGACATTGATTTCATTAAGCCTTTCGAATTTTTCTATATCTTTAATCTGCATCGGATATTTTATGTCACCATGTTTTAATTGATTAAAGCATTCTTTGCGTTCTTTGTTTAGTCTTTGCGGATTTTTTTCTTCACCCCAAAACAGGGCAGCACAAACGGACCAAACAAAACAATAATTATCCTCAACGTTATTTACGTTAATACAAGCTTTCTTGTTGGCAACATACGCAGGCAACTCCATATAAGTCCCAGCATTAATGGGGTTACTTTCATTAAATTTTATATCCAAATAGAGAACATGTGTCAGAACAAATCCAGAACCTTTTAGCATCATTTCACTTATGTATGATACAATTTCATTGTTTTTGTCATTTATAAATTTATCGGTTATCCTACTAAGGTTTTCGACTGAAACAGGCTTAGTAGCTGTGGGTACTGTTATGCTTTCAGAGTACTGACCATTGAAATTGTTCCTCATCATAGTTGTGGAAAGTGTAAAAATAACTTTGTAGGCACGCATTCTTTCAAATTGTCTGGTAAGTAGTTCTGTTACAGGCGCTCGAACTAAATCAAGGTACTGACTAGCTAAATCCTTTCCATAACTTACATCATTTGATGGAGTAGCGTTCAGAGTGATTCTATAAGTTTGGGTTGCATTCTCTAAAGCACTACTGTCTAATTCGACACTATAAGGGTCAAACAAACCCTTCACATTAATATTTACTTCCTCTTCCAGTGGTTGTTCTGCTTCCTTATAAATATTATCTAGGGTAACTCGGTTTTCATAGTCTTCAATAATTTGAATATAATTGTTGACTTCTTCAGTCGTAGCTCTTCGTGAAATAGTAGTTGTTTCATATCCTGGAATACGCTTCAATCTTTCATTTGTTCTGCTTATCTTTTCAAAATGACGAGAAATTAACCGAAGATCAGCCATTGTAAAGTAGCCTGAACAAAATTTCTAGTATGATATATTGGAAAAATAAAATCAATTTAAAAAAGATGTAATTAACAAGATTTGTTTTTGTAGTAGCGTTGTAAGCTCTCCTCTTTATTTCTTTGATAAGCTTCGGTTGTTTTGAATTTTTGAATAAAGTATTGTTTCTTTTTTTCAACGTAGAGTTTATATTTTTCTTGATCTTCTTTCAACCTAAGGTAGTAGTTTCTCTGAGCTCGCTTCTGAGCTTCAGTACTAGGCATTTTCTAATTCTTGTAGGCAAAGTTTGTGTTGTGTACGATACAGCTATTACTACATCAAAATAAATTCAATGTTAAAAACTCATATATAATTGTGTAAACACGTTTTATCTGAAACATTTCAGTACTCACTTTCTCCAGGATGTATTGACAAACAACAACAAAAACATTTTTTTTGTGTTTATATAATTATCCCTTAACACCCGTTAACACCCGCTGACACACGCTGACACCCGTTGACACCCGTTGACATGCTCTATTTTTCTCATATAGTATCTGGTCAATACAAAAGGTATTCTTTAGACCACATAAAAGAAACAATAATTTCTGACAGGGGAAATTTGCCAGTCAAAGATACTTGTCGCAATTTAGAGATTTCAAGGACCACCTATTATAAGTATCTAACATTATTCAACATATGTATAAAAAAGGAGTTACATGGAGGAAACCAAACACAGACAAAAAACCAGCTCACTGACGAAGAAACAATCACAAGACTTGACAACAGCACCCCTGTTTCCCACAGACCTGGTATCCGCTAGATTATTACAAAAAGAGAGAGAAAATAGAAATTCAGATATAGAATATTGCTGTCAAATAATAAAAGAAAAAGACGAAATAATCGACACAATAACACAACGAACACGGGATTATTTTGAAGAAAAAAATAAATCTGAAGTTGAGATTGATCTTCCAGGATCTATAAAATTACCTCAGTGTGAAGTTGATCACGTAAAGACACGAGTGAGCAAATTTCTTGAAATTTTGGAAAATGGTATTAAAGGGCCTAGGAAGCTATCTGGAAGCAAAAATTAAAGAAGAAGAATATAAAAAAGATTTAAATAATACGTTGAATTACTGTGTGTCAGAACTTGGAATAAATATCATTAAAATAGATTTCAGTTTTATCATAAGATGTTTCCTTATAATAATTTTGTCAATCGTAATTGCAATTTATCTCTATGCTAAATTTAAGAAACTTATGATAACTAACACTCGATCTAAAACAGTTACTACACATCATTCTTAAACAATGCTTCTCGATTGAAAACATTATTACGACGATTACTTACATTTATTTTTTTGTATACAATAAAGTTAATTATGATATTTAGGGAGGTGAATAGTATTTCAGCAATACCCAAACTTGCATTACTCCAGCTATTAACAGTTTGCTGATTGCAGTAATCTTTACATGTATCTGAAATAGCTCTAGTTGCAGTTTCAGTTAAGAAAGTCATTGTGGTATTATCTAAAGCCATGAATCTCAAAAGTCTTTTCTACGATCCAAAAACCGGCTACCAGTCAGTATCTAAGCTAAAACATAAACTGGACAATAAAGATTTAACTTCTATAGAGATACAAAAATATCTTAAAAGTCAGTACACTAACCAAGTCAATAAGGAATCTAGAAAACCAAAAAAATTTAATACAGTTCACGCGTACTTTCCTAGGCAGAATTACCAAATAGATGTGATGATTTATGATCGCTTTATGTTCAACCACTATAAGTACATACTGGTATGTATTGATGTCTACTCTCGCTACTTGCAACTTATTGCAATGACCAACCGACGTTTTCCTACTATTATGGAAAATCTAGAAAAGATGTTTGAACATATGGGCAAACCTCAGAGCATAAACGCAGACAATGAGTTTAATACAAAGCAGTTTAACAACTACTGTGAAAAAAATAATGTAACCACGTACTTCTCTGACCCTAATGAGATAAACAAAAACGCAATAGTAGAGCGAGTAAATAGAACAGTGGCACAGATGATTCAAAAGTGGCGAACCGCCACAGGTTTGAGAGCATGGTACAAAGTGCTGCCAGACATACAAGACAACTATAATAACACTTTTCACTCTACAATAAAAGCAATACCAATAGATGTGTTTAATAACCAGGATGAAAACAAGCAGGAGTACGTTAGTATTGAGCCTAAAATTAAAGTTGGAGATAAAGTACGTATTTCACTCTACAGAAAAACATTTGATAAAGGTGATCGACTGCGGTATACTACAGATTTATATGAAGTGGTTGAACGGGTTAAACATCGCTTTAGATTGCGAAACATTGAAACTAAAAGTAACGTAAGAAAGCTGTATAAAGAATACGAGTTATTAGTTGTTAATGATGTTGCTAGTATTACTGCTAAGGAAATAGCTCCTCTAACAGCAGCAAACAACTAATCTCAGCATTATCTGACATTTTGAAAACAGCAGTAATAATTTCATCTTTTTTTGTTGTGTGAATGAGGTTAAAGGTATAGAACTTTTCAATCGCCAAAAATGACTTCTCAAATATGACATTATGATTAAAAGCATGAAAAGTAGTAGGATATTGACTAATTAATTTAATCATTGTGACTCCGTTCATTTTAAGTTGTGCAAAAATAGAAACAGTTTTAATTGCTGCAATCTTTATACCGCTTAGAGTTACTAGTTTGGAATCCTCACCCATACCATAATCTTTCTGACTGTAAAGAAATCCTGATTTAGTGAAAACGTTTGCTGATCCTAATGACTTGCCAGGACTATAAGTATATTTAGATTGTGTTAGTATGGTTTCAAGCATAAATCTACATGCGCTGGGGGTACTTGCTTTTACATATCTGAGTTTGTTGTTAGTGAGATAAAGAGGTGGTTCGCATACGATGGAAAGACCGTTGCTTTTTGACAATCCTCCGTTTGAGTTTAGTGGCAAAATGATTTGTTCGTTTTCATATTTTAATCCTTTACCTAAAACAGGCTTAATTTTTTGCGTATCTATCTTTAGCGTTAACAGTTCATCAGATGTTGTCATTGATAGTGGGTCTAAGCATTGTACATTTTTGAGTGAATTACTTGAGGATAGTGTTATACCGAGGTCTTTATTCTTATTTTCTGAAACATATTCCTCTTTCGAACTTTGTAATTGGCTTACCAAGACTTGTGTGCAAGACATTTTTGCTTTTTATACTTATAAATTTAAATCTCTGGGTAAATACTTGGACTACTTTCAATCGGAGCAGAAGGTTGGGTGATAGGTTTCGTATCATTTGCAATAAGATATATTTTCTCGTTCAGCATCTTGCAGTATTTCTGAAATATACCAATCAATATTAGATCAATATTTTTCAATCGTTTCGGTTTTTTAATAACAGCAAAAAGGTTTTCAATGATGTTGCATGTCTGATTCAAATACTCAAAACGATTAATAGGTGACATAGCAAGTTTCTCAGTCGTGAGACGGCATCTCTTAAGCTTGACATCGATTGTTTCCTTATCCTCTTTTTTCACTTCTTTCAAATCTCTAACGAAAATTCGGAACTGTTCAAGAATATCGTTAAAGTCGCTTATCTCAGGATAAAGCCTCGAAAATGATGATGACTCCATTTTACCGTAAGTTGTGTTTACACTATAAGGAAGCAAAAAAAATGTTCTTTTAAGAAGCTACTTATTTGTAACCATCTTATTGACTGCATATCCACCAAGAGCAGTAGCCCCACCAAGAGCCGCTGCTTTAGCCGCAGCTATTCCAGCCGGAATCAAAGCAGCAAGAAATGGTAAAAATCCTCCTGTTTGTTTATCAGGGATTAAATAATATTGATGAGGTATTTTATTTATTTTGATTGGTTGTAAAGGATTCTCGGGTAGCTGGAAATCTTCTGGCACAAATCCATTGCCTAATTTGTGATGAAATGCTTCCTTATGGTTCTTACCCTTAAGAGTTTTTGTATTACCACTATACCTAACTGATGAAGATTTTTTTGTATTAGTAGCATTGATTTTAGTAGCTTTTTTATTGCTTGAACGAAGAGCACCACTACCTGCTTGTGTTTTAATAGTCTGATTCCATCCTGCTCCCTTCTGAATATACAACTTTTCCGACTTCTTTTTTATATCTATCACCTTTGTAAACTTTTTACCTGTAACTTCGAAAGTCATCTGCTGTTCGTCATCAAGTATTTCTTTTGCAACAGTTTTTGCTGCAGAGGTATAAGAAGTACTAGTCACCTCATACTTTTCCCCGTTCTTATCTGTTACGATGAAAGTGTTCATGATTTTTTTTATAGCTATATAGGAGGGTAAATAAAAAATGGCGAGCTATGTCGTGGACAACTTCAAGTTTGGGTTTGCCTCTACTTCAGACAAAGGGGTGGGGGAGCTTTTAGACACACAAGTTTGCTGGAAGTTTTCTGACAATAAAAAGTATGTGTGTGATATTAATAATGGATATATGAGGTGCAATCACAATACACTGCTTTCTTCTGAGAATAAAATTATTATTCATCACGGTACTAACATTACTAATAAAGAAGTAAAGACTGATAACTATCGAAATATAGAATCACTACTTGTAGCTCTTAATAAAGCAATAGTAGGAAGTGGACAGTTTAGTGTTTACAATGAGGATAAACGATTTCTTCAGCTAAAGGTTCTGACAAATTACAAAATAGAATTCAGAGACGATAGTCCGATCTTACACACGGGGTTCGAGAAAAAAATATATGAAGCCGGCACTTACATTGCTAAAACATTTTGGAGTAAGTCAGGAAGAAAAGAGTTAGTATACGTTACTCTACCTAATATTGTAAACAGTGGAATGGTGAGGCACATCACCTCCAATAACACTAATATTTCAAATATAGTAGGGTTACTGGTACTCATGGATGGTAAAGATGATAGTGATTACATAATTATCTCAAGTAATGACTTTGTGGGAGTTGATGTGTCACCACATAGTCAGTTTACTGGTACTTTGAAGCTATTTTACAACACAGGACAGCTATTAGAATTCGACCGAAGTAATCTATTAGAGAATGATGTAAACTTTGAATTATGGTTCTCTATGCGGGCTGTGTAATACAGCATACACACACTCTCTCCAACACACAGCACACCACCAGTTCAGACCACACCTTTTTTTTGTTTTTTTACTTTTTCTAATATATGGTCAAAATGAGGTGTTTCGTCTGTGAGCTCACAGACGAAAACGCGAAAACGCTAAAAAGGGGTTTTTGAGCAATTTTGAAAAAATGGTTAATGAAAATAGGCTAGTTTATACTAATTTAGATATGTTTTGACCCTAAAATAGCTAATATTTAAAATAGTAAGAATTACATAAAAAATATTATTTTTGTTGGAAATAAAATTGTGCCAGAAATTGTGCCAGAACTCTCGTATTACCACTACTGACAGACAGACAGGCAGATAATAAACGATTCATACTCGTTGTTTCTTGTCAGATTTCTCCAGAGCCAGGTAGCCGGAGAGAATATTTTGCATGATCAACATGGCCATCGCGTCGCTAATGAGTGGGCTCTTGCCAGCCTCCAGTGGCAAGCAGAGCGAGAGGAATGTCAGGATGCGGGAACAACATCCAGCATCCCACTTGGTGATGCTCCCGTTGGCCTTTGGACCAGCCGAATGCAGCACTTGAGGGAAGACATCCTCAATGCCCCT
The DNA here is from genome assembly GCA_001579985.1 of Hypsibius dujardini. Lineage (NCBI taxonomy): Eukaryota > Metazoa > Tardigrada > Eutardigrada > Parachela > Hypsibiidae > Hypsibius > Hypsibius dujardini. The sequence goes on along the minus strand of LRSR01005583.1, from coordinate 16,005 downwards.
GCACAAACCCGCAAAAATATCACTGACATAAAAGCAAGATGCCACGGCAGAATAGAAGGGAGTAGACTGAAGAAAAACAGGCCGGTGGCTAGACAGACAAACAGACAGACAGACAGATAGGCAGATGGACAGACAGACAGACAGACAGACAGACAGGCAGACAGACAGACAGATGGACAGACAGATAGACAGACAGACAGANCAGACAGACAGACAGACAGACAGACAGACAGACAGACAGACAGAATGACTCCACTTACGAAATACTTGCAGGACAGACGCCATAATGGCCGAGGACGATGAGGAGATTTAGACTTTCCGTGACCATATCACGAATAACAGTATCGTCAATCACAATCCGCCTGGAGAAAACACGCAAACACAGATTCCCCCAACAGAATCAGTCAAATGTCATCACAACCCAAGATGACATTCACACATACATTGAGGAAATCCAACCGGCGGCCGTGTGGTAAATCCGCTCGGCCCACGGCGTCTGCCCAAGTGGACCCAGGAGGGACGTCAGAACACGAACCAATTTCATTTGAGCAATTGGGCTCTTCGCTGTGACTACCGGACTCATTAGCAGATCCATCAAAACGGCTTCCTGAACCAACTGTTGAGCCACTTCTCGGGAGTGGCGGGCGCAGCGGGTGATGATGGCCAGCAAGCTCGAGATCGATGCGGCATCCATCGCGTTCAAGTAGGCATCGAGGAGGAATTCGAACCGCTTCAAAATCGATGTCCTCAGAAATCCCTACACCCCGTTAGAGTGGTAAATGAATGAATCAGGAGGGCCTTCAACGGTTAGTGGGCATGTGGATCATACTTTCACGATGTCTGTCTTCATCAGCTGAGCGTCAGTGAGGTCCTCTTCCCCAACGTCTGGGTCGGCATCATCGGGATCACTCGGATTCAGCTCGAAGAAGAGAGGATTCCTATCCAGTATAAGAAGCTGGTCCGTCATAAACTAAAGAAGCCGTGACGGGCATTGGTAAACTGGCAGAAATTCGAGACAACACGTATCTGTCTGTCTGTCGCTCTGTCACTCTGTCTGCCTGCGTGTCTATCTGTTTGTCTGTCTGTCTGTCTGTCTGCGTGTTTATCTGTTTGTCATTAGTTGAGGTTGATTGTACCTCATCGACATCGTTCACAAGAAGAGCTTCAATCGTCCGTAGCGTCGCACTGACGATCGCCACAGAGCCATGGTCGAGGAGATGTCGCAGGGCGAGTATCATATCTTCCTGCACCATCTTGCCCAACAATGAGGCTTCCAGGTATTCATCATACACAGACAACTTCGCCTACCAAAACCGAAACATTTAATTACATTAAGATTTAAACAACCAAAGGCTTCCAAACTTGGAATAAGAGATTCGATAAATCACACGGAATACCTGATGGAGAATGGCAGTGAGCGTACCTAGCGCCCACAATTTCTGCGGGTGCGAGGAACTTTGCAGCAACGTAAAAATTTCATCCAATGTGTATCCCGGTTTCTGAACGAGAAACATTTGTTGGATGGATTCATGAGCGGAAGGAAAAGTCAATCAATCAATCAACAAATCAATCAATCAAACAACACATCCATCAATCAACTCTTCGATCAATCAAACGACAGCTCAAACCATGTCAATCAATACATCAATCAACCCATCATTGTTAATGCTAAGTGACACGTAGAGCAAACTCATCAATCAAACACTCGCTCCCTCACCAAACTTCAACTGCACACTAAACAGTCTTTTAAAATCAATCAATAACAACTCTCGAAGCTCGCACAGTACCTCCGGATCATCTCCATGATGGTGCAGTCCAGCCGTCACGGGAATGTCACTGTCGGGACGCAGAATCGTCCCGGCGTGGTCGAATCGCGCTTCAAACAAATCTTCCTGCAAAAAAAAATCCCACACGCAATTTTCAAATTTCACCACCACACAACCAATGGCATTGACACTAACTTTTTTCTTCGATTCCGCAGCCTTTTCCGAGTTGTCGGCACTGCTCACGAGCACAGACGGGTCGATCGGCGCGGTCCAGGCAAGCTTATCCGGCTCAGCGACACCCTCCGGCAAATGATCCCGCAGCTTTCTTTCCAATTCCGTCCCTACTCCACGAACGGTTTCCGTCGACCAGGCGACAGTCGTTCTATCTTTCGCCCGTTCCAGCGGAATAAATTCCTGGAGGTCGACCGCAGCAGAATTCGCGGATCCATTGGAGCGCTCCTGGACATTTTCCATCAGAACATCATCGTGCAATCTCTTCTCCGCCGCCGGCCCTTCCACTGTCCCAACAACGTCAAACGAAGGCGAGACCATCGGTTTATCACTCGGCAGAGAGTTCGGGGATATTTCGGGAAGGTTGTGCGCGACGGCATGCAAAGACCCATTCCGCGCAGCTGACCGCGCCGGAACGCCTGCATCTTCAATGTCCCGAAACGTTTCATCTAACGGTCTCTCCGCTCCGTGGCTCGGTAAATTGGACGGGGAATTAACTGCTCTACACGCCGATTTGCCCGATGGAATTAATTCCTGCGGAGCGAGAGTGTGCGAGTGGAAACATCCAACTGCGGGCTGGTTCTGCGTATCAGAAATTGCAGAATGTGTTTCCGTTGAGTCCGCCACCGCGGGTGTATTTGCTGGTGGCTCGGTGGCAGTAGCTCCTACTTTGGCACGGACTTTCTCCATGTAATAGCGACTTCGAGGCCGGGTAGTAGCATCCATTTTTTACGGGGGGTTTTGTTGACAGTAATACTAGTAATCAAGGGATCGCTTGTAGTAATGTCATGTCGATTCACTTCATACACACGCGGCAAAAACCTTGAGCTGACCGAATCAAGCACTTTAACTCGGGGATGTGTACAACAGCCGTAAACGGAACGAGTGTAATGTCTTAAGTCGGTTAGCGCAAGGTTTTTAGCCGCGTGTGTACTCACAAGGGAATTGCACCACTCTCGAAGGTGAAATCTTGCACATCCATTAAGTTTGTAGTGTGTGTCTAAATTATGTGATGGTATTTCCATCGAGAAAAACAAATAAAAACGTATGGAAACAATTTTCTAAAATAAAAATGTATTACGTGGTGGTACATAGATGGCGCTGTTAATGTTACTGTATGCCGTGTCAGTTGATTGATTTATTCGGCTACAGTCGTTGTTGGTTCGTTTCTCTCGTTGACAAGGACTGACTGACTATACAGTCAGTAGTAACACCGACACATGTAGCGATTAATGTAGCAATGAAACAATCAACTGACGCGGTACACGGTAACATTGGCAGCGCCATCTATGTACCACCACGTAGTACACGAGCCGTAAATACGTCTTAAATATACCAAAAGTACTTCATTTTCACGCTTCAAAAAATCAGTAAAAAATCTTAGAAAAGAAATGAAGCAAATTGTGGGAGCGAAGAAAACACACGTTTATCGACTACACGCACGTGGCAAAACTTTTGCTCTAACCGAGTTAAGCCATTGAATTTGATCTGCATATAAAGACGTCATTGAACGAGTTAAATGGCCTAATTCGGTTACGCAAGTTTTTTTACCATGTGTTACCTTGTCGATCAGTCAATACACAGGCAAGGTAGAGATCGACATCCGCGCGCGACGCGACGCGACGCGACGCGGAAATACCGCACCGCTCCGCGTAGAAAAATAGTTAATGTTTCCGCGTCGCGGCAGAGCTGAACCGCTCCGTTCCGCGCCGCGTATTCCAAGAAACAGCGCTTAATTCCTGAATCAGTCAGTGTACGGTTGATTAGTTGATTAGCTAGTGATCAGTGGTGGTTCCCGAAAGAGATGTTGATCATTGATTTTGAATCTCTTATACCGATCTGTTTCATAAGCTAAAAAAGTGATAAATTTTCCACTTCAGTTTATTTCCGCGTTACGTTGCAGTTTATTTCCGCGTCGCACCGCGTTGCTTTCTAAAACTGTGTTTTCCGCGTCGTTCCGCGTAGACTTAAACTTCCTAACTTCCGCGCGATTCCGCGCCGCGTAAAATTTGAAACAGTTTTTCCGCGTCCGCGTAGGAAAAGTCACGCGATGTCGATCTTTAAGGCAAGGATGCGGCAGGTTTGTCAAAATGAAAATAAAGCTAAATACTTATTGAGCAGAATTTCATCTAATAATCTGTGAGGCGAAGGGAGGGGGAGGTTAAAGATTCTCCTCCAGCAATTCAAGTACGAGGGACAAATATCAGCTCGAATGGAGTAGGCGAGAGGACGATACTGGTGGCGTAGTTTTCGCGCGACACAATATGACCCGGTGGCACCTTCAACGTGAAGCAGCGCAGCAAGTTGGCAATGAAGAGGAAAAGTTCCATCTTTGCCAGCGCTTCGCCCAGACACGCTCGCTTGCCTAAAAATTAGAAAAGAATACCTACATCCAGAAATTCAGACAGATTGGCATTTCAAACAGATACAGATGGCCAGACAGACAGGTAGTTAGACAAACAGATTGACAGACATACAAGCAGGCAGGCAGATTGACAGACATTAAGCCAGACATTCAAACACAAAAACACAAAGGCACAAAAACAGACACAGACAGACCTATTCAGGCAGACAAACGAAAAGACAGGCAGACACATAAACACAGACAGATATAGGCAGTGATTCCAGGATACAGGCACAGTATGCCGTGGACATACAGACAAGCCACAAGAAAGGTAAAGACAAACACTCCGGGCGAAAATAGACAAGCCAGACAAAAACAACCGACCAAGATATAAACAGACATGAAGGCACTCGACCAGGCCTACTAAAGAGACAACAATGGGTTTCAAAAAAGTTACACGTATTGACTTACCGATCGAAAATGGCGCGAACCCATCGGGGCGAATTAGTTTCCGGTCGGCGTCCAGAAAGCGCATGGGGTCAAATTGTTCTGGATTCTTCCAGTAACGCGGATCATTGTGAATGGAGAAGAGATTGGCTATGACAAGGGTGCCCCGTGGAAGGGTGTAGCCGTCCACGGTGATGTCTTGATTGGTTCGGTGGGGAATACCAAGTGGAACCAGACTGGCGCACCGTTGCACTTCCAGGATCACCGCTTCCGTATACGGCAACAGAGCTAAAAAGAAAATCAAACAGGAAAAGGTTGAGTCGGTTTAATATGCCGACTGGCAGTTTGCCATACCTCTGTCGGAGTTTCTCAAGACCTTGTCCCGGCCGACAGCGCCGTCGATTTCTTCCTGTACCTTGCGCATCACTTCGGGATTCTCAACCATAAAGATGAAGGCCCACAGCGTGGTGGTGGAGGTGGTTTCGGTTCCGGCACCGAACAAGTCCGAGAGGGAGGCAAGAAGTTGGGGATCTGTACAGCGACATCCACATGAGAAACGGTTACACCAAAATCAACAGGGTGTAGGCGGGCAGACAGCGAGACAGAAAGACAAAAAAAACAGCCAACCAGGCAGGCAGACAGACAGACAGACAGACAGACAGACAGACAGACAGACAGACAGACAGACTGACAGACAAACAGGGAGGCAGATAGGCAGACAGACAGACAGACAGACAGACAGACAGACCGACCGACCGACCGACCGACCGACCGACAGATAGGCAGACAGATAGGCAGACAGACAGACAGACAGACATCGTACGAACCATCGAACAAGCTCTTCTTCGACTGATTTGTTCCCTCTTGCTTCTCCTTCTCCGCCTGGTAGGCAAAAAGGTAGTCTTGGACACCCTCCTGTTTATCCACACCAGCATGGTCATCCACTTGTTCCTGGAAAAAGGCTGTCATCGTGCGGATATTCGCCCGGGCCTTCAAGATGCGACGTCGAACCGGGTTGGGGAACCATAGGAGAATCGGGAATGCCTGCGCGGCGGAATCCCAACCGAACCCCTCCAAGCTCTCCACAATCAAACTGGTCAACCGTGAGAACTTCGGGTCCGTCAGGGAGAATCGTCGGCCGAAAATCAGCGCACAAATAACATTGGAGATGCTGTTGGTCAGTTGCACTTTCGGATTGGTCGGCTTCTGTATGAGAGGACGAGAGAAGGATTTCAGTTAAAAAGCTCCAATCACAACCTTACCCAGAGTTCTACGTTTAAAAATGCAGGAAGAGACTTTCATCTTTTTAGTTACATTAGCATACATCACGACATGTCTGAATAAATGAACAAACCACCAAACCAATACGATCAATTAATAATAAAAAACTTAATATTCTTGCCTGGTTGGTCTGCTTCAGGAACCGGCAGATCTCCTCGACTTCGTAAACAATCGCGTCTTCCATCCAATTCTTCCCCATTCCTAAGTCCCGCAGCGTCGACAGGGCGAACCGACGATGGACCTTCCACAACTCCCCCTGACTGAACACTAGGCCGTAGTCTTTCTGGGTTGACGCGTCGATGACGATGGAGCTCTGGTCGTCTCGTCCGGTGACGGCCTCATCGGCGAAGACCTTCTTGACTGTGTGGAAGTCGCTGAGGATGACCATCGGCTTGCGGCCGTCGTACACGCTCAAGACGTCGCCGTATTGGGCCTTCCATCGAGCGATGGTCAAGTGGGGAGTACGACCGAGTGACAGAATATTTCCCACAAATGGCACCACTGCAGGAATACAAAATCTTTTACTGGAAAATAACCAAATAATTAACATAACCAAAATCATTTAGGAAATTAATTAATTAAAACTGAATTAGATAATAGATGGGAAGATGTCGAAAGGAAAATATTTCCGTCAAATCCAGCATACGATACCATAAAGACCACGGACCTTGGGGTCCTGGAGGGAAGTTTTTCGGACGGGAAGTCCTGGACCACAAGTAAAAGGCAACAGCGAGAGCAACCAACGCAGGCAACACGGACAGCCAGTCCATGATTAATGTATGGGAATATACGAGTATGGACGCCTTTTGCGGAAGTAGTTTGTCCACGAAAGTCGAAAAGCCTAGAAAAGTGGAGTGCTGAGCATTGCGGCACGAAATCCAGTCCTAGAATTGTCGCTCGCACAAATGAAATGGCAATGGGCAGATAAGCGTCTCAGGTTTTGGTAAGCAAAGGCTCAAAGATCGTCTCGGCAGAACCTAAAGAAAAGGTCAACGGATCAGATAAGCACTAACCCCGACCACCAAATTCTGTGGTATCATTAAGCAAACGTCATGACCAGGGTATCACAACACTTCAATATAGTTCAATCGTCGAAGCCAAAAGATAGTTCTCATAGCAAGATAGTTTCTTTCCTTTGATGTGGATGTACGTGCCTCCCTACCTGTCTGTCTGTCAGCCTCTCTGCCTATATGTCTGTCTGCCTGCCTGCCTGGCTGCCAGCGACAACTGACTGTCGGAATGTGGGTGTCTGTCTATAACTGTGTTTCATTGGCTGTCAGACGTCTGTATACCAGTCTACAAGCATGTCTCCCTATTTGTCTGTCTGCCTAGCTGTCTGCCTACCTACCTGTCTGTCTGTCAGCCTCTCTGCCTATATGTCTGTCTGCCTGCCTGGCTGCCAGCGACGACTGACTGTCGGAATGTGGCTGTCTGTCTACAACTGTGTTTCATTGGCTGTCAGACTGTCTGTATACCAGTCTATAAGCATGTCTCCGTATTTGTCTGTCTGATAGTCAAACGAAAGCCAAGAAAAGCATCTGTCTTCCCATTTTGATAAATTCATATTTAAGACTTTGGTTCAGTCGGTTTCAAAATCGCAGATCGATCTCTGGCCAACCTTAAATCGTACCGGCGATATCACTTCCCGTCGAACAGTGTCCTGCATCAGTCCGGAGAATCGCCAGATCTGATTCAACAAAGTTGTTCACTTCACGTCGGTCTTCCATTCTCCGCCGTGGACTCTAAAATAGAGATGGTCATCGATCACGTCGAGGAGCTCCGCAGCAGACTTCAGGTCCGACTCGAGCAACCATGACAAATGGTGAGGTTGTTCGATATTTGTCGACATCAGTGAGCACTTCCGGTTTGCAACAACCATGACAAGCATTCTCCGGAAATCGCCAAAATCCATGGCGACATCTGCCCTCAAAATCCTCTATAACAAGCGTTATTGTACTTGATAATGCTTCATCAAATGCATCTTCCAGCCTGTCCGTTTGTGTAACTGTGCTTGTTTATGCATGTCTCTGCGTTGTCTGGATGTGTATCCGGATTCGTCTGGATGTCTGTCTATCTAGCTTGCTAGCTGCCTGCCTGTTTGTCTGGATGTCTGTCTGCCTGCCTGCAAACAAGCCTCGGCCACTCTTCCTGCCTTGCCCAAATGCGTCCCTTCCTGCCTATCTGTCTATACAATACAATCACCATTCTTATGCCTATGGGTACACCAGACTGATGCATGTAAGGCTGTCTACGTGTGTGTGTACATGTCCCGCTCTGTAAATCCCCCAGTATGTTTGTTTATTTAACTATCTGGCTGTTTGTCTGCATATCAACGCTTGCTTGACTGTCTATCGCTCAGTGAACCGCTTGTAAATCCATGCCTGTGGTTTTCGCCAATTAGGAATTAGAATACCTGACATTGAGTCATCCACTCGGTTTCGGTCTTAAAACCAGGCCGACAGTCGGAAATCTCTTTCTCCACCCGTCCCAATAGTCCCGACAACAACGCCCACGTATTCCGCACATTGGTCCCGTTGATCCAGTTGTGATTGATGGACAGCGTGTCCTCCAGATTATGGACTTGATGGTGCCACCGGCTGGGCACGAAGACCACCTCGCCGGCTTCCTGAATCACGACACTGTGCGCAACCGCCGAGAGATCCACACTCTACTAAATCAAACCAATGAGTAAAAAATACAGTCAGCGACAAGATTGACTACACTGGAGGGTCCGGGGAATGGGCAAAAGGGGCGGGGCAGGGGATGGTTTCAAACAATCGAACAATCAATCACCTGATCAACCCCTGCCCCGCCCCTTTTGCCCATACCCCGGACCCTTGAGTGTACTCAATCTTGTCGTTGATTGTATTTCAACTTGTCAAGTCGGTCAGCCAAGAATGGACTATCGAAATGTGGAACTCGTTTTGCAGTACCGTGACGTCGGATATTAATCGGCCATTTTGCCGGAGCTTTTCTTCCTCGCCGGGTGGAAAGAGAATCCATCTCTTCCGTCCGGCAATGTTCGCTGACCAGCTGAACGATTGCAGCACATCTTCATGCAACGGCGTCCTGGAGGAAAATCCGAATTCTTACAAAAATATTGTATTGGATTATAATATAATATATTAATATTATTTAAAAATCACTTAAGTTATCTTAAATATTACGGTATTTTATTTTAAATATTATTTTTAATGCTGAAAATGTGTCTAATATTTTAGACAAAATAAGAATTCTATATGAAGAACAAACTGTACGTGGATTTAAGTTTATTCAAAATTTTACTTCAATTCAAAGGCAACAACACCAGTTGATTGATCGATAACATGGCGGAGAACAATAACCAGCCAATCAACAATCAATCGACCATTTTAGCAGAGAAACAAAACCAAATCAACCAATCAATCAACCATTCGTTTGTAATCCCCAACAACTTCTCATAGTTTTACCGAATATCTGCAAAAAAATCCACGCATGTGAGAAAGCAAAGATCCTCACCATGATCCTGCGGGGCCGAGGTAGAGAAAACGGTAGTCGTCCTCGCCATTCTCATCACAAAATTCATTCAACCAGTCCGAGGAGAAATATTCCGGCACGCTGTACACTCCCACATTTGGAAACTCCCTTAACAAAATGCAAAATAATTCAGTCCTCCAGAAAAAAATCAGCGATGCAAAATCTTACCGCTGGAAATGCCAGTCTTTGAGATACCGGCAACCGGGTCGGTTTATTGCGGCCATCTTTAGGTATTCAACAAAGTCCCGAAACTTTTCGCGAGTCGACTTCGCGGCGCCATATTCAGTCTGGTCCTCACACTGGGTAACTGGTACTTCAGATGGACCATAGTGCGAAACTAGGAAATCCAGGTCGAGGGTGCCGTCCGCCGAGACCCATTCCGTACGGGACGACCAGCTGGCGGTGAAAGTGTCAGATAAAATGCAGGGTCGGTTTTCAATTAGATATCGCCGGTAAAACTCCGAATACGGAATGCTGGTCGTTATCCGATCGATGGAAAATTGTGTCATGCTTCCGAAGGGGCGAAAAATATCGAAACTCTTAAACCTAGGACAACAATTCAAAGTACATAAAACACCGAGCATCTGTTATGCCGAACGCTCGACTGATTGCTTGATTGACTGCTGTCAGGTATGTCTCAAATTCTAATCGCTCAATGGATTGATTGATTGTTACCGATTTCATAGTTACAAGGAAGCTAATCAGGTCGGCCGAAATACCGAAGCAAAACTATTTTTCCGCTTATCGAAACTTAACGCACATTTTTAATGAACCATACAATTTCAACCATTAAGACATGCTTTGCAAAATTAAAAAAATTAAAGAAAATGATTTTGCAGGCTCGTTTCTCGAATAATTATTGTCAATTACTGCTGTCCGAATGAGGCGCTTCGGAGATCTTTCCTCGTTAATAGCCGGGCAAAATTCCCAGACTGTGTACTTAGGGCGGTGGCTGTTCCGCAAAACTTCCCCGCCCGGACCGAAAGTGGCATTCGAAAAGGCTTTTACGCAGAGCAGCCACGCCCATTTCCAGGCCTGCCAAGCTTCTGATTGGCCACACCTCTAATCCGCGTGGCCAAATCGACTTCTAATTTCGACAGTCGAAGTCTGCTCCGGGAAAAACCGAAAGTGTGCTCTAACAACGTAGGATTACTGCCTACTTCATAAAACTGAATAGTCGTTTGAAACTGAGGTTGTTCACGGTTAAAGCCGATTGCCGCGATGATAAGTAGAAAGACAAGGCAGGCAGAGTTCTCAGTCCCACTCGCAGAGAGGACGCCGATTTTCTAATTTTAGTGCGCAGTTTCTTCTCATCTTCCGCCGCCGCGACCTTGCTTCGCCCCCCTTCGTAACCTGTAAGCGAAATCAATTTTGTTCGCAAGCCCCTGCTGTTTGCATCCTTGTGTGTGTGGCTGCCGGCATCTATAAAAGCACGCTAATCTGCGCGCCGGTAGGAGAAATGCGATTGTTCACTCCGCTTTACTTTTCCGCAGGTTCTCGGATTCTTTTCAGCAAAGCCGCAGCCGGAAACATGTCGCTCCCCCGGGTCTTCATGGATATCACCGCTGACGGTGCGCCGATCGGTCGGGTCGTGATGGAGCTCCGCTCCGACGTCGTCCCCAAGACAGCGGAGAACTTTCGCGCACTCTGCACCGGCGAGAAGGGATTCGGATTCAAGGTGTGACTTGCTGGTTGATTGATCAATTGACATAAAAAACCATTTGCATAGAAATATTTGATTGATTGTTGATTGGCTTCGCTGAATTCCCATTGTCTCTATTGCTTGATTGATTGATTAGCCCGATCGTCTAATATTATTTTGATAGTTATTAATTTTTTTTGAAAATGATTATTTTCTTTCCTGTTTCGCTCCAATTTGACTGCAAGATTTGAAGTGTCACTTTGCCGGGAATATTTTTTATTTTTTCCTGATGAAGTTGCTGCATTAATATTTTGCTGTGCTTTTCCTTCCTGCAGGGATCTTCGTTCCATCGTATCATCCCGCAGTTTATGTGCCAGGGAGGTGATTTCACTAACCACAACGGCACCGGCGGAAAGTCAATCTACGGCAACAAGTTTGAGGATGAGAACTTTAAGCTGAAGCACACCGGACCCGGTGTCCTGTCCATGGCCAACGCCGGTCCCAACACCAACGGGAGGTAATTCTTCCCCTCGTACAGCCTGTCCTTTTTTCTCAACAAAAACACGGAGAATCGACGTGGTTTCTGATTGAGCTTTTCGGAATAATCGACCTATCGAAGATACCTCTCACTTGATTGTTTGATTGTCCCCTTTAGCCAATTCTTCCTCTGCACTGTGAAGACCGAGTGGTTGGACGGGAAGCACGTTGTCTTCGGGCAGGTGGTGGAGGGTCTGGACGTGGTGAAGAAGATGGAGTCGTACGGCACCCAGTCCGGCAAGACCAAGGTCAAGGTGGCTATTGCCGACTCTGGCGAGCTGAACAAGTGAGGAGGCGGATTCCGGCGCAATCAATCAATAAACCGACTGTTTGCACACACGTTGACACACATCCATCCCACACTCTTTACCGACTTCTCTTATCGATCTTATTTCCAGTTCTTCATGCCATGTCGCTATCCCCTTGAAATGCCGATTCTTACATCAGTGCGCATTCCGCTTTTCTAGTTTCGGTTTCTCTTTGGCGCGCTCGCCTTTTTCTTCAACTTTTGGGTTTGCGGGGCAATTTTCTTCTCAAGAAAAAGCACATGCCGGCGAAAATGTGACTCGAATAACGATAACGATACCGGCGACTAATTCCGTCAGTTTGGCGTAGGGAAACATTTTATGAGATGAAATGGACGGGAAAAAATTGTCAAGTGGGGATTTTCCAAGGTCAGATTAGAGGACATAGAAAGTGGCAACGTGGCTTAAGAGTGCCGGAAGAATAACGGCGTTGTGCTCAAAAGCGTCCTAAAAACGGTTCAAGTGATATCGCTGTATTACTGTACTGCCGCGTTAGCTTCGCGCACTGCAAGGGCGTTACTTCGTTTATATTAGCCTGTAGTGCACGTAAGCTCATGCGCGGATCCATAGGTCTAAGTTTACGGGGGGTCTACTTCTACTGCGCGAAGCTAACGCGGCAGTACGGTAAGTGTGCCGGAAGTATAACCGCGTTGTGCTCAAAAGCGTCCTAAAACGGTTCACGGTTTTTTGCCGTCTTATGTTATAATTCTTCATCTAGGAAAGAGTCAGATAAAGATAACCTGAAATTATCTTGAGCATGCAAATGCCAAACTATGAAATGGATTATTTTTCACTTAAAAAACCAGGAAAGAAACGATAAAAAATCAATGCTCCTATTTACGGACAGCCAGCGCGGAGGACGTCAGCATTGAAAAAGTTAACGACCGCGGCATTTTAAAGCTCTTCGTTAATAGGAACTCGTCCGTTGTTCGGATCAGCGTTTTATTTCGCTCACAGTCGCTTTGAAAGTAAAAAGATTTTTCAGAAACCGGACCGAAATTTCGAATAATACTTACAGTGACATTTTCAATTGAAACGAAAACGGAGAACTGAAAAAATGACCAATTTTCTTGTGTTCTGTTTAGATGACAGGCTCGCTGAAGAGGGCCCATAATCGGCCGCCGTGGTTCAAAGTCCAATGGAAAGTTCCCTGAATAATAATTCGACCAATCAAAAATCGCTGTTTAGATATCGACCAATCGCACACACGTAATTCGACTGTAAGCCACGCCTTTTTTACTACGTTTTTTCTCACTTAAATCGATCGGTCATTCATTCCTTCCTCTGTCTTTTCTGCCTCGATCGATGTGAATTACTTACCAGCTGCTCGTATCTCTCGGAAATATTTTTGCTCTTTTTCGGATCCTAGACACTTTAGAAAATTTTAAGGGAAGATGTCTGCCAGCCAGAAATTCGACCAAGCTTTGGACGAAGCCGGCGCTGCCGCCGTTCACGTCAAGGACGCGGCGCAGCTGAAGGCGGACGAGCTCAAGCAGGGAGCTCAGAATTTGGCCGCGGACGCGCAGAAGAAGGCCGTCGACGCCAAGGATGCGGTGGTGGATAAGGCGCAGGATGTGAAGGCGAACGTCCAGCACGCCGCGGCGAACGCTGAGGTGCGTTGATGTTAGGTTGATTGTTGATTTGCATAATTGTATTATCACTTTAATGGCTGTTGATTGATTGATTGATTGTGGATTAGGCGATCTTGCGAGATATTCAGATGCATGTATTCGTTTATTTATTCCACCATATTTCAACAACACTAAAAAGTTCATTTGCGAAATTTAATTCTGACAGTTGAACTTTATTTTCTTTATCACACAGTAATTTCACATTGGTCAGTTTCGTCAGCCAGTCGTTTAATGCTGAATGGTACACACGTGGCAAAACCTTGCGCTGACCGAGTCGGGCACTTTGACTCTAACGCTGTGTTCAACCGCGATGCAACGAGTGTAATGGCTTTGCTCCGTTAACGCAAGGTTTTTGCCACGTGTGTACATGTATTTTAAGTTGAGGATTTTTGACAGCCTTCATTGTCGCTTGTTTGCAGAAGTCTGCGGAGAATTTGGCGCACGATGCGGGGAAGAAGCTGGACGATCTGAAGGACGCTGCGGACAAGAAGAGCAAGCACGTCGCCCAGGCCGCCATCGACAAGACGGAGGCCGCACTAGACAAGGCCGAGGGAGTGGTGGAGGACGATCGATCCTTTGTCCAGCAGGCCAGAGATGGAGCTGCTGCCGCTGGTGAGAAGATCCGGGGGCGTCTTTATTTTCTGAGGCTTGCTTATTTCTCACTGTTGTATTCTGCCTGGCTGTCTGTCTCTTCTTCTAACAATGTGTCTGACTCACTACCTGTCTGTCTGTCAGGTCTTTGACTTCTGTGTCTATAATCGCGTGTCTGTCTTTCATCACCAAGATCTCACCGCCATCGTACTTGCCTGCCTGACTGACTGTCGGTTTACCTGTCTGTCTGTCACAGGATGTTTGTCTGATTGACTTTATTTCATTTTCTCTGGGATTTTTTCTCGCGATTTGAACTTTTGTCTGTCTGTCTACGAGAATGATGTCTGTGTCTGTCGTTCACTGTGTTTCACCTTATCTGCAGTCGTAAGCTGATTCGTTTGTCCCCTTTTTTCCCTCGTAGCTTCCGCCGTCGGAGCGCAGTTGGCCCACGCCGGGGAAGTCGTCAAAGATCTCGCCGGTAAGTGAGATTCTTGATTCAATTCTTCCTAACTTCGCTTCGCAGTTTCCCTTTTCCGGTTCGTGTTATAATCGCAACGGCATTCATCTGCTTCCTCACAGCTGCCGGGTACGATAAAGTCGCTCACGTCCTGGACAGCAGCACACCCGCCGACGCCGGCGACAAGAAGGATTGAGGAACTTGCAACTTGCAACCTTGATCTCTGAATGAACCGTTCTTCCGCATGCAAATTCCGGGCTCTTCCCCGCTCTCGCTCTGGTTCCTCAATGTTCTGCTCGTGTAGCGCTCGCTTTCGTCGTCGGTGTGCTTTTCTAGCTTTTTTCCACGCTTGTGATGGGAGATTCCGTTATATACTTCAAAGATGCAGCTGTCAGTTGAAAAGTTTTCCGTCTGTCATTCCAAAATCAAATCTCATGAGTGTGATCTTTAATGCGTATGTTTTTACTAAATAAAATTTCAGGCCAGTGTTGCCGAAGCAAGACGGACAGTGAACCTTTAACAGTGATGGCACGAGGAAGCTTCCTTTCCCCAATGAGATGACATGTACTGTACTGTACTGCCGCGTTAGCTTCGCGCAGTAGAAGTAGACCCCCCGTAAACTTAGACCTATGGATCCGCGCATGAGCTTACGTACACTACGGGCTAGGATAACGAAGTAATGCTCTTGCAGTGCGCGAAGCTAACGCGGCAGTACAGTACTGTACTGCCGCGATTATAACAGTCGGTTTTTGCACCCGGGCAGCGCACTCGGCCTGTGTATGTTGGCTGGATGCCAAGTCATGACACAGGCGCGTGTGACGGAGGCGGGGCTTGACCGACTGTTATAACCGCGGCAGTACAGTAGTCGTTTGGTATTTGTGATCAGTCAAGCAAAGGAGGCGGAGTCAGGGGTGTCAAGCCAATAAACACGTTTCTCACGCCCACAGTGCCGGTTCCCACAACTGCGCCCTGTTTCGGAGAATGAAGCGGTGCTACACACGTGGCAGAAACCTTGCGCTGACCGAAGTTAAGCACTTTAAGTCGCGGTTGTGTACAATAGCTATGCGTTGTGCGAGTGTGATGGCTTAACTCGGTTAGCGCAAGGTTTTTGACACGTGTGTACTTGAATCAGATGCGGGGCCAATCAAGCCATCATCAGAAAGGTTTATCCATCCCGCTCTTGTTGTCTTTCTGTCCTATTTTTCCTTAACTTATTAGCAATCTTATCGGGTTTTTTGGACCTCGATCACAGCAATC
>LRSR01005582.1:0-10840 GCA_001579985.1 Hypsibius dujardini | reverse complement strand
ATCCTGTAATTGTCTTGAGTAACATAGCAATTGACGAGTATTCGTGTTCTGTGTGAGCATGCTGACAGTTGGCTGGAAATACAGTGGAGGCAACGGAGAACTGAAGGAGTTTTCGTAAATCTATTTATTTTATTTCCAAAGCATGAATTATCCAGAGCACACGGTACGATCTCAAGCAGTTTGTTCTCCTGATTATTGTGTTTCGCAGTATGATTTTGGGAAAGCTTCCTCCTACCCGACACATCGTAAACTGGCGATTAAGTAGAAGAAAGATATTTTTGAATGTTTCAAACATTTGTGTACGCAAGGACTAGCATACGAGTCAGCCCCAAGAAGAACTCTGGTCACGTGACTTTTGCTTGAACTCTGCTCACGTGACGTTTGCTGGAACTCTGCTCACGTGACGTTTGCTGGAACTCTGCTCACGTGACTTTTGCTGGAACTCTGGTCACGTGACTTTTGCTGGAACTCTGCTCACGTGACTTTTGCTGGAACTCTGCTCACGTGACTTTTGCTGTTCAAACAGACCGAAAGCTCCGCCGTAAATTGCACCGTTTCTGACAACCAATCAGTACAATTGACGAACAACTTTTACTAAATCAAGCCAATCAATTGCAACAGCAGAAAAAAACAGTCATGAAAAGCTGCAAAAACAGCGGATAAGATTTCGAATTCGGCTACTTTGCGCAGTTTCCCTGCGGTTAAGTCATCATTTGCTGCAGTCCTATACACACGTAAATTGCTATTTGTTTTTCGAGATCGCGAGATAAGCTAATTTTCGGTGGGCCACTTGGTTCAATTACTTGCATCTCTTGATATCGAAGATATTTTATTGCTACACCTCTCGCACCTCATCTCTCTCTATGCGCAAACAGCCTGTGTTGTGCAAGCAGAGTTCTTCTTGGGGCTGAATGTACGAGTCGTCGCACTTGCATGTCGTTAACATTGCAACTGGATCAGCGACTGTAAGTTCCCCTGTAACTCGTTCCGAAAAGCCGCTGAAGAACCTCTAGACACTTTCTAAAAGCGACAAAACCACAGCGGCCCGAATTCAAAAAATCGTAAAACCTGAAATGAAATGCGATTTACGATAATACATCTTGGCGTAAAACTGGACGCTTAAACGGTAAATGAGCATTGCCAGAAAGAAGGAAAAAGCACGGGTGGCAGGATTCGCGTAAATTTTGCCACAGTGCAAAAAATGTAACGGAAAGCTAATAAAGTCTAAAGTGCATTGATCAGTCACCGAAGACGAGAGAAAAGATCATTGACAGCTGTCGCATGGCCATGTTGCACAAAATAGGATTGATTGATGAATAGGGGAACGTTCAACAATTACGTCAGCGCTCGATATAAGGCGGCCTTACCCCTTACCTCCCCTCTGTCAGAGCTCGTTAGTATATTTTTTTACCCCGCCCTGAATTTCAAACACTGATGTCAGCACCGTTGGAACCCCCTATGCGTCAAAATTGTAATTTTTAATTGTTAATCGTATTTTTTAGCCTATTCCGTTCCGCATTTGCACTGACGTACTGCAACTTCTTCGATTGATTGATTGATCAGGAAAGGTATTCACGAATAACGCCCAGGAATTCATTGTAAACCGACGGCATCTTCGCCTGAAATAGAAGATTTGCGATTCCAATGCGCTGGTGAAGAGAAATCAAGTAGATGTAGCTCCCCCTTCCCCCCCAAGTGACGTACCTGTTTTCTGGTGGAGCCATCGGAACCTTATGTCAGTAATAGTATGATGCTCGAAGGAAGGAAAGAATAATGACATGCGGACCTATAAAATGTCACGTTTTTTCAAAGTTTCAGAATCAAGGAAATGTTGAGATTTAAAATTGCTGACGTAATTAAAGGACATACCCTCACCCCCTATACGTCAGGGCTCGTCATTGATTGCTGACACGTACCCCCCTAAATTTGCTGACATAATTGTTAAACGTTCCCTAAGTAAACTGCACAAAGAACTGGATTGCCGAAAAAGTAGCGTTCCGATAGTTGATGATGTCCATTAGCAGGCAGTAGAGATGGTTAAGGGTCCAGCAGACGACCACGCCCACCACAAAGTACGCCAAAACCCAGTCGTGCGAACGCGATGTTTTCTGTCTTCTTCCCCGGGAATTGTGCTGACGAACGGCCGGCCAGATGCGGTTTCACCGTTACGAGAACGTGGCTGTAGCGGACTTTGCTGCTGAGATTTTGCTTGACGAATGTGAAGGTGCTGCAGAGGATGGGGCTGTACCACCAGTACCCGAAGAAGTTCAACACAAAAGTGCCTGAACGTGAGTGAATAATGATCTATATTCATTTAGGGTTTTTTTCCCATTCCAAGTTTAGTTTAGAAAAGGGTTGGCAAAACTGAACTATAAACTAAAACCAAAAAACGCTTAACATACTTTTAGTTTTACAGTTCTCGAGTTTAGTTTTTAATAACTAAAAAAAATAAACTGAAGGTTCAGGCTGACCAATTCCTCGGCAACTTCTATTAGCTAATAATGGAAGACAATTCTTAACTTTTTTCGATAGGAGAACACTCCATATTCCAATTTCAACCGTCAACAGTCACCTCGGATGCGCTCAAAGAGCGTGTGAACTGAAACAGTCCCTGACCTGATGGCAAAGTCAGTCGAAATCCAACTGCTTAAGTCCTTTCCGTTTATGCTACGTGCCTTTGTCTAGCAAACGGATTCTCATCGCCATTTTGTTCGAGGAACGCTTCTCCAAGATCTCTGTGACTGGTGCAGGTTTGCCATATTCATTGTCAAGCCAGCAACTCTTAGTAGATTTCTCCCTTTGGGTTGTTCCACTTCAACCATTCACCCAACCAGTCATCTCTAAAAAATCTACTCGAAATTAGCGAACCACGCCCCTTTTCCAGAACGAATTTAAGCATAATTGTAACGATGTCAGAAAGATCGCCGAAATCGGTGTTATTTTGGGGCGTGGTCTGGCAGGAATCATTTAACATTCAGAGCGGACGATCTGACATTTTTTTGGTCTGGAATCTGACACGGACCATGAAATCAGCATAACTCACGTGTCCCGTTATTCTTCATAGCTTGCTACAGTGGAACCAAAAAACTCAGCTAGAACAAAAATAAAATTGCAAAGCTATTTGTAAGTAGATTATCAACAGGCCGTAAGGTCCTTGAAGTTTAAGACCCGTCGAATGTTTGACTCGCATCACATCAGGGGAGTTATCATCTGACATGGAGAAAGTGAGAAATTTAAGTCAGGCGCGAGGGAATTCGTTGACACCTCTCAGGGGGATGACAGACTTGTCCAGGCTCTTGTTTTGGGGATTACAAACAACAGGTCGGGTCGGAGGTCCCACCACGGTCGATCTGCTCCATGGCCGCTGCGTCCGAAAATGCTAGGGACAGAAATACGCATACCGACAGATTTGTGGTGAATTCGTCCAACTTGGACATCCATACAAAAGTTCTTGAGATGAGTAAAAAAGGCACCTCATTAATCGATTAGCAGTTGGACTAACCAGTGATACATCGCAATAAAGATCGCGAGAGTGGCGAGGAGGGCAGTGGAGATGGACACTGCTAAAGTGATCACCGCAGTTTTCGCTGAAAAACAGAGATGGACATTTTCAGTCTGCAAATGCTATTATTGAATGAAATTCGGTTACAGTAAATCCAGTTATCTGTACACACAGCTGGGTGCTTTCATGTAAGTGAAAAATCATACACTTTCCGCACACCAGATGAGTACTAGGATCTGTATATTATCTGTATATATATTTTTTCTGCCAGTTGGGAATAATTCTGGAAGTCAGATTAAATTTGTCCTACTCCCCAAAATCCTAAAAATTTCGGAATTTTAACGAGTATGTTTTCTGGCAAAAATTTTGCCAGATATTTTGCGAAAAATTGATGGAAAGATATCTTTCTGTATGTGAGTTGGGAACAAGGGCCTCCTCGCCACAAGAGACGATAGAGTTGCAAACAAAACTTTGCCACTCCTCTAGCGGGCTTGCCATTCCCTCCGGGCTATCCTCAATCCGCCACTGAGGAGAAACTAATTAAGGCCACCCGGCTTTGTTTGTGCTGAAAATTCAAGTCAGGTCACCGAAGGTGTTAGCAAGAAAAACTTGTTTCCAGCTTCCAATGTGTTTTAGTAAGTGGAGTTTTCGTATGCAAACTTTTGCATTTTTATGTTTTTTTTTCTCAAAATCTATCACGTGACGTTATCACGTCTTCTTGTTCCATTTGATTGGATTTTCGTAAGAAAACGCTATTAGACGATTTTCGTGTGATTTACTGAATTTCGCACTTGTTTTGGATAGAAACTCAAAATTCGGCGTTTTAGTTTACTTTGTGTAGAGAGATAAAAATAACCAAAAACATTCGCAAATTCTCATTTTGGGATGGGATAAACTTTTCGCCCTGTTTGTTCATTTTTGCTTTCCGATTAGACACAGTAGACGGAAACGCTGCTTTTTGGGTGTAACGAATCTGCATACCAATCGAAACTGTCTAAAACGCAATAAATTTAGCGATATTCGCCTGAATTTGTTTGAAAGAATGTCCTAATCGGAGAAGAGGACCTCATGGAACATTTTTGTAAAAAAAGTCGAAAAAGCAAACAGTTTAAAAATTAACTTTAGTTTGATAAAAAATAGTGAGTGGACTTGTGAACCAATATGTTTTGCGCTAACACGTTCGGCGACCTGGCATGAATTTCAGACTGAAACAAAGCTCCGGGATTTTTTTAAGTTGTTTGAAAATGCATTTTCAGTTACTTAGGCTTCTTAGACAAAGTTCGCCGGTGTATCCGCAAAATGGCCGATTGACCGGTGGACCGTCTCTGCCGCGCCACACCGTTGAGAGTGCATAGCTCCTGACGAAATTCCTTGCCACTGAAAGGTACTCTTCAGACACCTGTAATTCATGAAAAAAAGGTTAAAAAAGAGTTTTTAACTATGTCGTTTCAGGGGTAAAAAACTATCTTCGTCCACAGTCGAAGCGACGAGTAGAAAGTGTCTGACAAACCTCCATCAGCCCTGACGTGACGTTGAATTTAGAGAAGTGAACGTCAGAGATTCTCATTCCTAAGTGGAAAATGCCTGCGCATGATTTCTTCCTAATCGTTTAGTCACACTGTTTGAAATAGAAAATTTCTCAGTAATTGAACCTTTCCCTGTGGATTCCCACAGGAAAAGGTTCAATTATTTCAATTACATCCTTACCCTTAGGTCCTATATAGACTGGCCGGGACAGCGGGTTGAACGTTCTGTTGAGAAACAGCTGCCGGAAGGTAATGCCATTTTGCACGTTCACTTCCAGAGGTGAAAGGTCTCGTACAACCTAAAAATTAATCAATTAATGTTACTTATTTAGATTAGCATGATTGTGAAGTGTAAAAAATTGGTTGTCACAAAAGTGAGCGCATCTTCACGTGAGTCTTTTCAAGAATCAGCATGTGCCCTGCTCGGGTCAAATTTTGCAAACTCAGCTTCACGGACTCGAACAAATTTCCTCGGATGCCGGTAAACTGTGGATTAATGAATTTACTAGAGTATCGTATCATGGGACATATTAAGTGCAACCATTTTTTAGAAATAAATATTTGTATTGTGGGGATCAAGGCAAATAATTTTCATAATTCAGCCAAATAATTTTCAGAGCCTGGTACGAGGGGCAAACTGAAAGTAATGTCACCTGGTTCATTTTCCTGTTCCAGTTGAAGTTTGTTGATTGACTCATCGTTGATTGATTGATTGAACTCAAAAAGAATCTGAACGTCAATCTCGAGAATTTAATTATCTAGCAGGGCTTTTCTTGGATACAATTGATGTCAGTTTACCAGTAGGACTTAGTACATCTTGCATTTTTTGCCATCGTAAATTTCCCAAATGTATCTAGTGGTGCACGAAAACTCACAATCAAATGAAGCAATAACACTTTTGAAAAGTGTACCTCCGAAAACAAATCAGATCTACCAGACTCTTAAAGCTAGATTCATGAAACTTGAAAGGCCAACGTGCAAGTCCCCCATCTATGCTGGCAAGTCGGGAGATTAAAAAGAAGCCTCGCGCCCAAGAGTAAAACATGAAGTGACATTACTTTCAGTTTGCCCCTCGTATTGTAATTGAAATGATTTTGCAAAACATTCCCTTAGGAATGCAGATTAAATATGAAATAGCGGTATAATTCTTTCTTTGTCACTTAAATATTTCTTCCTAGGAATAGGTCATTATGGAAGGGCAATGTTCAGGCAATTAAACATGAAAGTATGATGACTTACTTGTAATAAGATGGTCATAACTTCAAATGCGGAAATAGTTAAGTCGTTCAGCTGGAAATAGCAGAAACCATTATTTCCTGCAACTCGTTTAGAGGAGCAGAGACTCGCTTAGGGTCGTTACAAACCAAAAGCAGGACTCCTCACCCTAGGGCCAGTGGATGGACAAAGGGGCAAAACGTTTTCTTCAATATTGAACCCAAAATTTGGCCCCTTTGTCCACCCCTGGCCCTACCGCAAGGGCCACTGCAGTGGTGCA
The DNA here is from genome assembly GCA_001579985.1 of Hypsibius dujardini. NCBI lineage: Eukaryota > Metazoa > Tardigrada > Eutardigrada > Parachela > Hypsibiidae > Hypsibius > Hypsibius dujardini. Next base: position 4,317 of record LRSR01005582.1, on the reverse strand, counting down.
TTTTTTATTAACTCATACCATTTCAGTATTAGTGAGCGACTTATTGTAGCGGACTTCAGATACATTGCGTATGCTTTGCAGGACTCCGCTTAGAGCTGCCCAGTTTGGACTGGGATTATTTACCAGCATCAAACTTTGAAAAGCTAAATCTGCAGCCTAGAAATTTTAGAAATTCAAAATAGTTCTCGTAGGTCAAACAATTTCAGGAAGATTTCAGACTCCGTCCTGCAAATACCCGATACGACCCATTTTTTAGTTGCAGGTCAAGCATGCCTTCCGTCGGAACCATAGGCGAACGTGGGGCAATAAAGATCTGAAAGTTAAGATATTGACGTACTTCATATCGTAGGGGAAGTTTATTAACCCAGTTGTAGCATACTAACAAAATCTCCCTCGGTCATTCCAAGACGCTCTGCGTTAATCTGAAATGTACAGAAAACTTTGAACATTGGCTTAACTAAAACCAAAATAAAATTACCTACCTGAAATACCCCGTAGAAATCTATTTTTTGAGACTAAATTCTATCAACTCCCACTTCCTCAAAACAGAAACTTAAAAACGCCAAAAGTTAAATATTTTTATGACCTATACGGAATAAAAACAATTCTTCAATCTGACATTCTATCGCGTCTCCACACGCCAAACAAAGTGCATCAATTAGCCCCTTTAAGCAGTAAAAGAGAATGAAGATTCTTTCAGAGTGTGTCCAGGAGAGTATTATTATTGGAAAGCTATTCTCAATACACATACCATGAAGTCGCGTAGGCTTGGGTTTGTGGGAATAAAAAGTATGATGACTGTCGTGGGAGAGATCAATACAGTTGTGTCACTCGTTCGGTAGTTAAACATTTTCATTTCTCCTGTTACCTCGGCTCTGAGTTGCGGCATTGCGTAGAACACTGCTGTAAGCATCTAAATCGCCTTCCTTGACTTCCGGGTCAATGTAATGGACATTTAAATTGTACTTGTTTTTCTGACCACCCAAAACAGTGCGGAACAATCGACAAGCGGTATAATAATACAGTCCCGCGAGGGAGACCTTCTTATTTGGATCCACGCAAATGAGGCTGATTGTCGTCCAGGAAAACCGATCCAACAGAGACATGATCGCTCGGATTGTGTTCACTTGATCAGATGAGGGGAAGGCCACCACAGTGGGAAAACGTTGCGCGTTTGTCAGAGATTCGTCAACTGCAATCCTAGCAGGACAGAGTACATTTGGCAAAAATATATAACATTTAATTAAGTTATGCGTGAACTAATTAAATATAATATTGTTTTAGGCACTTACGTTGCGAGTAGAGGCACATTCCATTCTATGAAAGATAATACCGATTACGCCGAATTAAAAGATGGTACCGATTACGCTGAGTTACCAGGACTATTCAATGTGTACCACCAAAAAATCTCACTAGACATTTGTCGAATGTTTGTATTGTGTTTTCAGACCTTGCAGAAAATTGATATACCTAATGCAACATTTACATTAGCTAGGAGTGGTAAACCAAACTAAACAAAATGATCAGTAACCCTTTTCTTTTGAGTTCGTATTATATAACTGAGTAATTGGTATTATTATTGTTATTAGCGCTTATAAATTACTGTGTCAATACGCAAGTTAAAGCTTCAGTTAATTAAGATTTATCTGGAAGCAATTAGAGCAGAATTAAAATTATCCAACTGAAACCGTGACTAAAATGTTTAGATTTCCAGAAAACTGGACTTAATAGCCTTAGGGACCAATTATATTTGAAAGATCGAATCAATTGAAAAATACGGGGTTTTAGCCATTAATCTCTAACGACAAACAGTGAAATAATCATAACCCCAAACTAAATTTTTAGATATACTAGACAAACAATTTTCGTCCGAAGCATATAGCACTAATAGTCTTTTGTGACTTTTGTGACTTGGTTAATTTATATTTAAATACAGTTCTCCGGAAAGAAAAGAATGCTTTTAGTTAACGTCTTACCTCTTGCGAAGTCTCCTAATGTCATCACTTCAAAACTGCATCCTGTGAATCATCAAACGACGTTTAAAAAGTTATCTTACCGCAAAGAAGAATGTTTGTATTACAACGTCATTAAAATCAATAAAATTAAAACCTAAAACTTTAAACTGTCACTAAAAAACACTATAAAAACATAAAATATACAATATTGTTATACCAGGACTGATTAGAACGTTAAAGTCGAGACGATGCTCATCCAGAATGCTGGATATCTCGACCGCCACAAACAGCATGATCTCCGCCGCTTCCGGGCAGCTAAATGCCCCTGGTTTATAAACAGTTTGCCTAGTGACATTTTGCAGGACACTCGGAGATAGCCCCACTGCTCGGGAAAATGCGACGTCATAAGCTGGACTTTGGGCAACGTAACTCAATGCAGGGTTATCCCCGATGATGACTGTAATTACATGAACGGCCTTGGAGAAACCGGTCCTCAATACAATCAAAATCAATAATGCCCGTAGACCAATTTTTCGGACCATGATTGCCTCGGAAAGAGTTTGAAACTGATGAAAAGTGAAGAATAAAACGAGATATTCGCAATGATTCCAGTTGCTGTATTTCTGCTTTCAAATTAGGTAAGATGGAGCTTAATTTAATGTACTGTAGCGACGCCATTCTAAAGGGCAACTGTAGCCACGCCTTCGGGCTGTTTGCTCACCACTCCACCTGATTAGTTGCTTCAACGAAGCACCCTTTGCCGAAGCAAGTAATTAAGGTTTGCGAAGATCACTAAGGGAACGTTCAACAATTGCGTAAGCTCGATATTAGGCGGCCTTACCCCTACCGCCACTCTGTCAGAGCTCGTCAGTATTTCTTCTTACCACCCCTCCTTTGAACTTCAAACGCTTGTTTCAGCGCCCTTGGAATTCGCTATGCGTCAAATCTTAAATTTCCACTTTAATAATAAAATTTCAGCACCGATAACACTTAGTTATCGTCCGAATTTTCAAAATCAGAACGAAGAAAAGCGTTGAGATCGGTAATGATGGGAATGACAGTGAACCCAGCCTCCTCGTATCGTGTTTCCTCATCGTCGTCATCAAGATAAAAAAACTTTGAGATTTAAAATGTTTGATTTAATCCAAGGACAAACCACTACCCCCTATACGTCAGAGCTTGTCATCGATTGCTGACACGTACCAACCTAAATTTGATGACATTTTTGTTGAACGTTCCCTAAGCATCTGGACCGTCGGTAAGTTGCTTGATTGAAGACTGAGGCTCATCTCAGTGGGTGGTTTTGTACGCACACCTGGGGCCATTTATACGGAAACGCAGCTTGCCCCTTCCCCCTCTTTACCTCCCCCACCCGTTTGCGTTTGAGCCTCAGCGGGTTTCCTAGAATCGGCGAACCCGAGATTTGCATTTTGACCCCAAGACAAATAGACTGTACGTCACAATTATCAACGAGAAAATTGATATATCTCGCAAGACCTTTGTCAGATAAGGCGGCGGAGAATTCTTAGACATCCTCTCGAATTTAGCGGTTTCTCAGACATGTGGCGGATTTATGTCGTGATTTAGCTCATAACTACATGAAGGGGGGGGGAGGGCGGAGAAAGTCATGGAATACTCCGAGCAAAGGTCGCGGATTAAAATTTTTATTTCTGGCATACATAAAATGGACAGACCTTCTCCACTCATATCCACTAAACCCTATTGAAGAGTGAACGCACACCTAATTTAAGGTAATCTTTGATAGGATGGTGGAAAAAGAGTTCCATTGGGAGTCCCCTATAGTTCAGCCCATTAAAATTGTACTATCATTTTCGGCTAATGTCATGAGGTCCTGACTATTGTGCCTCCCATGCAAAGTATTTTAAGAAGGGAATAAGAAAGGCCTTGCGCAGAGATAACCGTGTGCAGTGGCGGATCGACCGTTCAGCCGATCGAGCCTTGCGCCCCTCCCCCTGGCAGGAGGGGGGGGAGACAATTTTTTTAAGCTTATTTTATGTTGAAGCTTGATCCCTCGCCGGGCCGGGGGAGAGGGGATTTTTTTACGCTTTTGTATATTAAAGCTTGCCCCCCTATCGCCGGGTAGGCGGGGGGGGAGAGGCACAATTTTTTTTCATTCCCTCTGAGCCGACCTTAATCCGCCTTTGATCCTATGGATCTTTAAGGTGCAATCGCGATGACACTCTTCCTCCACACCTAGCTGAAACAAACCGAGGCAACGAGGTCTGTTGTCACAGTGAACAATTATCGGTTTATAATTACCGTAATCCCCCAATCTCAAGGGACACTTTTTTGCCCTACCAGTTAATTTGATCCACCCCGGATCTTATCTGTTCATCACCGT
>LRSR01005581.1:0-17909 GCA_001579985.1 Hypsibius dujardini | reverse complement strand
ATTCAACCTTCAACATTACTATACTCGTACCTAAGTTGTCTTGACTCGAGGGTGTCGACAATCGCAGTACAAGAGCGTTCTTGACGCTGCACGGGAGGTTGATCGCGAGTGACGACGAGGTATCACGAAACGAAAAGCACGTTCGGAGAATAAAAATATAAAATGTTATTCTTTTTTGACGCCACGCTTAATGTGCTCTCGCTTGACCATCAGATGACCCACCCATACAATCATCCATAGCTCGCTACCCTAGCTCTTTGCAACAATGAATTTCATCTTACGAGGACAGTAACCACGTAGTATGGCATGAACAGACATTACTAAACTAATTTTAAATAAAACTTATTAAATTAGTTTTAAATAAAATTACCAATTTAGTTTAAAATAAAAATTACCAGTGTATTAATAAATGTATTTGTGAATCATTATTACGGTACCAAATATTCCTATACATACGGTACCCGCTTATAGACACTTGGCCAAAACCTTGCGCTAACCGAATTAAGCACTTTAACTCGGGGGCTGTGTACAACATGGGTCAAACGAATGAAATGGCTTAACTCGGTAGCGCAAGGGTTTTGCCACGTGTGTGAGTATGCACAGTGCCTACTCATACTTCATAAAAGCTTTAATATTGCCCAGATTGATTCCGGTAATCATAACGCTGTTAATCATCAAACTCACAGACACAGTTTTGTCTGGCATTTTTCGGGGTGTACATTAAATTTCATTTTTCGGCGTGCAGTGGATGTGGATGCTCACATGGTCAGGTGTTGTAACAAAACAAATTTGAGGTAGTAGGATCAGTAGTGACCAAGAAAGGACGATTCTAAGTTTGTCTCAAAAGCATTCCCGAACCCGGTACGTAGATGGCAGACGCTTACCGGCAGTAGATCTGCCGTATATTTGCATGCGAGTCCTCGAAAACCGGTTAGTCAACTTTTTTCTCTCGTGTGAGTCGACTACACATGTGGCAAAAACCTTGCGCTAACCGAATTGAGCCACTACACTCGTTGCATGGTTGTTGTACACAGCCCCCGAGTTAAAGTGCTTAATTCGGTCAGCGCAAGGTTTTTGCCACGTGTGTACATGTGTACCGTAGCGCACTTCAGTCTACTGTAACTGCAGTCTGCACTGTCGTCAGGGGCAAGCGGTCTTTCACAGTTTTCCCCGACAATATCCCCATCGTATTGGTTATTCTGCAGTCATCACAATATTACCGCACACGAGGTCCCCTAAGCTCTTCATCCTCTAGATCTGTGGTCTCTGTGTAGGAAACTCCTTATACTGCTGTCAGAATAGGCAGAGGGCTAGAATGCGCGCAGGGCGATAGAGTGCGCAGGGCGATAGAGTGCGCAGGGCGCAAGAGTGCGCGCAAGGCGCAAGACGCGCAATCGCAATTGCTGAATGTTGTTAGTCATCCAGCGTTCGTTTTTGATGACAAAATTCTTTCGATGAGCCGGCATCATACACGGACAACGAAGGGGTGTCTCCTGCTGCCTCACTTGCAACACACGCAATGGCAATGGAAGAAGTGATTTATGCCTCGTATGGATTTGCAGGGGCACCAATGATAGCCGCACAGGCAATCGCGGAATGTTGATGTTGTGCCTGCCTTCGCTCTGTCTGGATTTTTAACCCGTGTGTGTGTGTGTGAGTTGTGGACGCCCTCGTCTCCTCAGACAAGCCGATCTGCAATTTTCCTACATCGCTATTCTCGTCTCTTCCTGGTTCCGGGTTTTTAATCCCCCTCCCCCCGCATCGGAAAATGGGGCCCTTTTCCGTCATATTATCACGGACTGGAATACTACAAGCCATCGCCGTTGTGTCAGTGTATCTTTGCCTGTCCTCTTTACGCGTCACATCTGCTTTCAATTTGGACGCGAGGATTCCTGTGGTGAAGCGCGGCGAAAAGGGCTCGTATTTTGGATACACTGTCGCGGAGCATCAGGTAACGGGGAAAGATATTTGGATCAGATTTCGTGTGGGTCTAGACACAATTGACTCTTGTCTCAGTGTGTGGAGGGACGGCGCGAAAGATTGTAATCTGAATCTGATTGAGACTGGAATATGTCGTTGTTGAGTGAATGGTCGCTTGATTGATTTATTCGGAGAATCTGAAATAATAGAATTTGTTTCACTCGTTCACTGCACTTGTTTGTTTCGCTCGTTCATAGTCTGCACTCTTTGTCCTCGTAGTTGTGAAATGTGAATCAATCTTGTTTCTGTGGCAGTTAAATTCGTTCGTTCGAAATTCGAGAGAGGAAAAGTTCAACTGATGAATAACGACCAAACGATGATTCATCATCGGAGGCGGTGATTGAATGATTGATTGATTGATCACATTGGATGGATTGATTTATTTATTACCAACTCGTTTCAGTAGATGGGAAATTTATGTGGGGAAAGCTTAAACTTTTGTGCTTCTTTGGCAATTATCTGGAAGATGAGAAATTCAGAGTGCACTTCAATGCACTGCGGTTGTTTGACCACTTTGATGGATGGACTCAACATGAGCGCTTGATTGATTGATTGATTGATTGATTGATTGATTGATTGATGAATGAGTTGGTCGGTTTTACTCCTGCAGCCTCCGGGTAATTGAAATCTCATTTTCTCTTAGATGATCATGTATTATTAAATCGTTTCTCAGTAATTCCCCTTCTAGGACAATGGTAATTCTGACAGACATTGAGTAGCAGCACAGTAATTGAAGGCGTGCTAGCTTGATTGATTGATTGACGGGTATGTTAACTCTTTCTCGTCTGTTCTTCTTTTCAGCAAATCCTCTCGGGATCAGGGAGAAGGAGTCAACTGTTAGTGGGAGCACCGCGCGCCAACACCAGCCAACCCGGCACGGTCAGCCCCGGCACTGTGTACGTCTGCCCCGTGTCCACATACCACACCGACTGTCAGCAGATCGATCTTCGCAACTTCACCAAAGACTCCCAGCCGCCGTCTGACGAGAACGCCAGTGATGGATGGCTGGGGGTCAGCCTGCAGAGTCGCGGGGTGGGAGGCCAGGTGGTCGCGTGTGCGCATCGCTACAAGCGACTCGAGGGAGATCAGATCGTATGTCCCACATTACATTTCTGTATCCTCAAAGGAACCCCGGGCGTCTTAATCGATCCGAGATCACATTTCATACACTGATTACCATTGATATCAACCGCGCCCAATTAGTCCTGCCAATGCTTGGCCACAATCAGACGGACTTATCCGTGTGTCCTCATTCACTGATACCGTTCTTTCTTTTCAGTGGGGTCAAGGCATGTGTCATCTCTTCACACCGGAACTCTCCTATGAACACGGAACTTACGAAGCTTGCCATGGATTGAGGACCACACGCGGTCACGAGGATTTCGGTTTCTGCCAGTCCGGCACGTCCTCCGACCTCGCCGAGGACGGCACCATGACCCTCGGTACGCCGGGTGCACTGACTTGGCGCGGCGGGATATTTTCGATCGCGGTGAGCCGGCAGGAGGGTGTAGACATTGATAAGCGCTGGTTCTCCTCGGAGATGAGTGAGCAGCGCGCCTTCGTCGGCAAACAGAGCTACCTGGGAATGTCCCTCACCAGCGGCTACTACATGGGCCGCACCGAAGGGATGGTCTACTTCTCAGGAGCGCCAAGGGAGAATTTGACCGGCGAGGTAATGATGTTTCGCAAGCAGGTCGACGGAAGGAATCGGACACTGGAGCTGCTTGCTCGACTGCAAGGTATGTGTCATCTGTGTGCGTGTGTGTGTAGCATGGGTTTGTTTGCGTTTCGATGGGTGTGTAAATTTGACGAAGAGGATACTTGACAAGCGTTATTTCCATCGCCAGTGTGGAGAAAGGGAAAAGTGGGTCATAGCACTTCGTAAAAATGAAACCAAAAAATGAGGCAGGGACTTCTCTTCCGGTGTTTTTCTTCAGCTGCCTAATTAAGACTGCCTGTCTTAATTATTACGTCTTTATTTCGGTCTGCCTGTCTGTCTGTCTGTCTGTCTGTCTGTCTGTCTGCCTGTCTGTCTGTCTGTTTGTCTGCCTGTCTGTTTGTCTGCCTGCCTGCCTGTCTGTCTGTCTGTCTGTCTGCCTGCCTGTTTGTCTGCCTGTTTGTCTGCCTGTCTGTTTGTCTGCCTGCCTGCCTGTCTGTCTGTCTGTCTGTCTGCCTGCCTGTCTGTCACGATCGTTCTGGACTATTTTTTCGGGTGTCTTTGCATGACTTGTGGGCAGTTTGAGGAGTTTGGGTTTATTAGCTTTTCCGGATCGCTTGAACGACTGCGTGTTATTGTTTGTTTACGCATGCGTTCCCCCATCACTAAATGTTTCGAATGGGGTGAGAGACACACGAGTGCCGCTGCCGATGGCCGAGAATTGAAAAGGATTCGTGAGATGTTTACTTTGCGGTTGCAGTCTCGCATGGCTGACATTCTCACATCTCTCACATCTCTCCCCTACAAGTACAAGTCGTTCACTGTCTCTTTGACTTTCTCGTTGCAGGTGAACAAGTAGCCAGCCAGTTCGGCTATAGTTTGGCTACTTTGGATGTTAACAACGACTCCCGTCCCGACCTGGTGGTCGGCTGTCCGTTTTACTTCCAGAACGAGCCGGCACGCGGCGGCGCGGTCTACGTCTACCTCAACAGCGAAGACGGGGTGCAGTACGCCGAACCGAAGAAGCTGCTGGGTCCCGCGGAGTCGAGTTTCGGATTCTCCGTGGCCAACGCCGGCGACCTCAATTTGGACGGGTTTGAAGAGCTGGCGGTGGGGGCGCCCTACGACGGTGCGGGATCGATTTACATCTTCCAGGGCTCGGCGCAGGGTGTCGTGGACGAGCCGAGTCAAATCATTAAGGCAGCGGAGCTCCCCGTTCCCGGACTGGTGACGCTGGGCTACTCGCTGTCGGGAGGAATGGACCTCGATGACAACGGTTATCCTGGTATGAATGAATAGTCAAGAAAGGAAGAGTACAACGTTAGGCCGATCGATAAGACAGACAGACAGACAGACAGACAGACAGACAGTGAGAATGGCAGGTAAATTGTCTACAGGGCATGTGGATAGATATAAATATGGTGTGGGTAGACGTAATAGGGCAAGAACACCAATGGATAGGATAGCGGATTTCTATCTATCTGTGTTCTTAGGATAGAGAATCGAGTGAACAGATGGATAGTTTGGACGGGTTTTCCCGGTTCGAATATTTTTTATTTGAAACGTTTAAACTAGTTTCAAACTTGTTGACGATTTTGAAGATTGTAAGAATTAAATTTACAGAGTGGGTAAGCTGTTGTGGGTATATTTTGTGCTGAGCACAACTGAAAATAATGTTTAGATTTATTAGAACTAGTACTGTACTTTCGCGTTAGACAGGGACAGCGTACGAGCTGTGGAACGTTTAATCGGCCACGTGGCGCTTGTGCTGTGTGTACGGTGCACACAGCCGTGCACACGTTCCACTTCACTACGACTGTCCCTGTCTAACGCGAACATACAGTATATGTTTTCCTTGAAATGATATCAGTTTCATGCACTTGCATGTTTACATTTCCAAATGATTTCAAAATGAAATCAAGTGAAACGCATCTTTTCCTCCTCAAACCACAAAATAGCCGCATGAATATAGACACTAAGGGTATTTAAAGTTCGCTTATTTTTAGCGTTTATTTCGCTATTTCAAACCCGCTAATCTCCTTGAATCTGAAGATAAGCGAGAAAAGCAGCCAAGGAGCTTCATTTCTCGGTTATCTGTTCGGTAATTGTGTGCATCTGTCTGGTGAGTGGTCCATGTCAGTTGAGATTAGCGAAGGAGACAGAGCCTCAGGTAAGCCAGGGGGCGTGTCCTCGTATCACCGTTGCAAGGGCGTGCAAAACCAGAGAGATTAGCGAGTTTGAAATGGCGAAATAAGCGAACTTTGAATACCAGGCAAACGCTATGGGTTGAATCACTACATGGGTTGAATCAGTCGGGTGGCAGAGGGCGCCACGAGTGTAAATTGTAAACAACACTGATTCAGCTTCACACATACCGCCTGCGACGCCCTCCGCCACCCGACTGATTCAACCCATTTAGTGATTCGACCCAAAGCGTTTGCCTGGTACCCTTACTGAACAAATGACATTCTAGTTAATGCGGAGGCCAAAACCAAAGAAATTCGATTGGCATTTCTTGCAGATCTGCTCAGCGGAAACTTTGCGTCCGACAGTATCGTCCTGTTCCGCGCCCGTCCCGTCATCAAAGTCATCACCGAGGTGCTCGACCTGCCGCGCTACGTCAGCGACCCCACGCATCCGCCCAAGTTCTGCCCGGATAACACCGGCAAGAACCTCACCTGCTTCACCTTCCGACCGTGTTTCCGCATCGCCAGCCAGAACTGGGCGAACTTCAACGGCAGCATGAGCATACAGTACCGGATCGAGGCGGAGACCTTCCACGCCAAGGGCGGTAATCGCGGCGGCCAGTACAGCCGCGTGAAGTTCCAGAACGCCGAGGACTCCCAAAACACCAATGTCGTCAAGCACAGCGTGGTCGTCACGCCGAAAAGCTGGAATCGCGCCCTCTGCGGGACGGATATGATTCAGACGGTGATGATCCACAACAACACCCGCGACGTCCTCAATCCGATCCTCTTCAAACTCACCTATACCTTGATCCAGGATGCGCCAGTGTTCCCGCGGCAAGGGGCGCAACTACCGCGGATCAACGACTACCCCATCCTGGACCAGACCAATGCGTCCAGAGTGTTCGATGTCAAGTTCTACAAGGACTGCGGGGAGAACGAAATCTGTGATAGTGACTTACAGGTATGAAGTCTTAAAAGTGTCTGGCAATCATTCTAGAAACAAAGCCGATAAGTATTTTGGTGAACAGACGCAGAATTACGCCATTCAATCAATCAATCGATGGTCTTTTGCTCTAGACTGGAAGAAGCCGCTCAGACTTCCTGTTTTATGGAAAAGGTGTCGTGTCTATTCAATCAATCAAGCGATCAATCGCCGTCATGATTATACATATGCTACATTCATTCTGACAAACAATGCCACAAGTCCAATTCATTTTTTGTCGACCTTCTTGCGGAAGACCATTACCTCGCCGGCTAAATTCTCCCGCGGCGACCATCCCCTCGGTTCCATTCTCGGCGAGGTCGGAAGTCGTGCCGGACTGACAGGAACCGAAATCCTCATGGCCACGTGTGGTCCTAAATTCATGGCAGGCTTCGTAGGTGCCGTGTGCGTAGAAGAGCTACAGTCTGGAGAGATGACTCTTGCCTTGATTCCACTGAAAACAGAGAACGATATCAGTTGATGAGACAAACCGTGCTCGAAGGAGAAACCCGATGTGAAGACTGAACTCATTGAAAGGAAGTGGACATTTAGTCCAGAAAACATAAAAGTCGTAGGACTATCCCATGCTGTGTTAACGAAGCTCATCGGAAGGTTCGGGTGTTAAAAGGTTCGGGTGTTAATAGGTGACTCGACTGAGATCACTAGTAAGGTCAAATATTTTGATTGGCGATTTGGCACTGGCATATAAAGGAAGATGATTTCTGTTGTAGATCTCGGGCGGGTTGAGTCTTCCAGTTTCACCAGACGGCGGTTATGTCCTGAGTCTGGGCGAGCACAACATCATCTACCTGAACTTCACTCTGCGGAACGACGGCGAAGCCGCCTACCAGACCAACCTTTACGTGCAGCATCCGTTGACGTTCGACTACATCGGCAGCGACAACAAGCAGATCTCCTGCTCCCACCCGAAAGACATCGCCGACATTCTCCGCTGCGACATTGGCAATCCCTTCCCCGGGAACGGGGAGGTGAACATCAGTATGCGCTTCAACACGACCAACCTGCAGCCGTTGGATCGAGAAGTCAGCGTCGCGCTGTGGGCAAACACGACTAGTGTGGATAAGAAGGGGAAGCAACCGTTTAATTTGACGGCGACGATTGTTGTACGGGCAGACATTGAGGTGCGCGGGGCGTCGGACCCGTTGGAGCTGTTTTACAGCGGCGTAGTGACGGGATCGAGCGCGATGAAACGGGAGGAGGATTGCGGTTTATCCGTCAATCATACTTATGAGGTATGTTCTCGTTTAACGTGGTTCATAGTGTTCAGCTGCACCAGACAGACAGACAGACACACAAACAGACAGACAGACAGATAGACAGATAGACAGACAGACAGACAGACAGACAGAAAGACAGAAAGACAGGCAGGCAGACAGGCAGGCAGACATGCAAACTGACGCCATCACAGGCAGAGACAAATACTTAAAGCATTCAGATAAGCCGAGAGACAATCGCACTTCCAACTCTACTGTTATTCGGTCAGAGAACAGCTTGCATCTGTTAACGAAGGAGCATTGTGTTGTTACAGATTCGGAACCGTGGACCCGCCAGAGTTTCCTCCTCCAAGATTATCATTCATTGGCCCCTTGAAGTGGAGAATGGCCACAAACACGGAAAATACCTACTCTATCTGCTGCAAGAGCCAATCGTAAGTCGGTTCTTTGCTTTTTTGCTTGAGATAAATAAAGAGTACTACTCAGTAGAAAATTTAGTAAGCGTATACTAATTGGTTGTTCGCTCTCTTAGCTGGACGGTCCTGTAATGTGTAAGGTTGATCCACGGTACATCAACCCAGTTGGTCTCGAGGTAAGAGTGACTCTCTTCTTTTGTGTACGCATTACAATGACAATATGACGTGACTGGTTGTCATGACCCTCAGCTATCGAAATCGCCCGCTCAACTTCGCGCCGCCCATGACCGCGACGAAGGGGCCGTCTTTCGGAATCCGGCGTTGTCTTCCAAGACATCTGTGCTTCCAAACGCGTCTGCTCCGAACCAGCCGATCAATCTCAGTCGGGTGAAACGCGAAAAAATTGTGGCTTCCGAGGATCGCGTGGTGGAGGGAAAGAAAGTCAAAATTGTTCGCTTGGTACGCATGAAGAGTGAGGACTAGGCAAGACATCAGCCAGTACGCACTTTATGGACTTTATGGAATTTTTCTGCTTTCAGGACTGTGACAGAGGAACGGCAAAATGCATCGAGATTGTATGCCATGTTCGGGAGCTAAATCGCGATCAACCTGTAGTCATCAGATTGCGCGCTCGCCTCTGGAATAGTACTTTTATCGAAGTAAGATTCTGTCATTTACACGAAATTACTTGCTTTTATGTCTATGTTTGTGTGTCTAAGTGCGTCTCTCTGTCGGTCTGTTTGCCTGTCTCTATGCTTGCCTGCCTGCCTGCCTGCCTGCCTGCCTGCCTGCCTGCCTGTCTGGTTGTCTGACTGACTTTCTATCTAAGTGTCTGTCTGTTTGCCTATCTGTCTGTTTGCCTGTCTCTATGCCTGTCTCTATGCCTGCCTGCCTGCCTGCCTGCCTGCCTGCCTGCCTGCCTGGTTGTCTGACTGACTGACTGTCTATCTATCTGACTGACTTTCTATCTACGTGTCTGTCTCTTTGCCTATCTGTCTGTCTGCCTGTCTCCCTCTCTGTTCGTCTGTCTCTGTATGCATGTCTGTCTAGTTGCATGCTTAGCTGTCGGGCTGTCTGCTGCTTTTCCATGCTTATTTCGCGACCTTTTTTCGGATCCATATGTCATTCTTTATTTGTGCAGGACTATCGGGACATCGACACTATTGAAATCCGGTCCCGAGCGGAAGTGACGGTGGATACCACTTACCACGTGGAAGACGCCAAAGGGAATAACGTCGCTTCTGTGCTCACAGTGGCTAAGCCAGATGTAACACTCGATCACTGCTTTACCATGCTGCGTATTGTCGATCCGTATGATGACTCAATGTCCTTTCCTCTCGCCTCTTTAGGTCAGTATTAAATCACCAACGGAGGCACTTGCCTGGTGGTGGATCCTTCTCGCCGTCCTCTGCGGCCTGCTCCTTCTCCTTCTGCTCATCTTCATTTTGTATCGGTGTAAGTTCTTCCAAAGAAAATCGATGGAAGGGGAGAACCGTCGCCAGACGCCGAGCGACCTCGGCACGGACGACGAGACGAAACGTGCCGTCAGCCCTCAAAGCGATGATTAGACTTGATGGACGGACCGAACTGAACCGAACCGAACGGGACCGAACCGAACTGAACGGGACCGAACCGAACGGGACCGGACCGGACCGAACCGGACCGGACCGAACCGAACCGAACGGGACCGGATCCACAACAGATTCTTCCAACTTGTTTGCATTTTCGTTTTTCGTTTTTTTTATGTAATATTCTAGACAGTATATTGTCAGGTGGTTTTGTATTTTTTACGCCTGTTCTTGTGCAAATATCTTCAATTTTTGTTTGTTTTTTACATTTACTATGAATTTTGTCATCTCACTTTTAAGCCAAATTTTGCGGCAGCTTCTGCATGTTTATCTTTAGGTTCCTGTTTGCTGGGAACGGATGAACTGATGACGTTTCTTTCTTGAGCTGCTTTTTTGCACGTGTGCTCGTGCGTGCGCATCTTCTGTTACGCTGTTTTTTTTTGCGTGGATGGAAGGTGGAAGGTATTCCATGACTTGCCGGTTACTGCAGATTTGTTACAATATAAAATCAGCCACCTACCTGCATGCTCCTCCAAATAGAAATTGCGCTTACCGAAACCGATTACCAGTACGTATGGACAAGAACAATAAATGCTGGACGCAGTGCTTCAGTCAAAAACGAAAAGCTGAATTGAGCGTTGACAGAGGAACAAATGTGCTAAATGAAGCATGGGTGGACGTTGGATGAAAGAACCAGCGAGCTAAACATCACGTGGTGTGATTCATACGACATCACCCTGGGTAGGAGCACCTCCTACCCTCCGTAGGAGGTGCTCCTACGCAGATAAGCTCGGCTCAGCTGATTAGAGAGGCTGAAAATGTCACGCCAAGTGAAAATCTTGGGTTTTTTTCCAGCAAAGGTAAGCAAATCAAAACGTCGGCCTTCTCCTGCAAGACTGCAGCCAGTCATTCCACTGCAACGAGGCTTTCTAATTTTAATTTTTTTCTCCGGAGTCACCCCATCCGACGCACCACCCTACCGCCGCTGATAGGGAAGATTTTTTATTCACCGGAAATATTTTGCTCCTTTTCCACTGGAAATTTCCGTCTCTCTCTTCCTCGTTCCCTCTGATCTCCCCACCTGGACGTATGGTGCTCCCTCGGCCGTGCCTTACCCCTTAATCGACCGGAAAATGGCTGAGTCTTTCGCGCAGCCAATCTTGAGCAACCATCAATTGACCAAACTGAAGGAACATAAATACGCGAGCATCAATAATGCCTTCCTCGATCCCTACATGAATCACTTCTGGCTGTGGCTGGTGCAGCGCGTGCCCGCCTGGATCCATCCGAACACCCTCACCGTGGGCGGACTGGTAGTGAACGCCCTGACGACGCTCATCTTGATCTACTACAGTCCGGATGCAAAAACACCTGTACGTGGGAACTTGTATTTGTCGTTCGAAATTTTGTGTAGGCTTGGTCGATTGATTGGTCGGTTGGTTTGAGTTGGATCGCATGATTGCCGTTGTTGATTGATTGATCTATTGCGTGGATGCGGTCTCATCCGTGAATTGATTGGATTGATTGATCGCGTCGATATTGATTTGATTCGTGTTAAATTCACAATTGATTGATTCTTTGATTGGCTTTGCCTTCGAATTCTGAGATTAAATTTGACTGTGGGTACTGGTGGTGTGATTATTGCAATAAAAAGTTTGTAGTGAATCAAACAACAGCGGCTTGTTATTTTCCCTACAGGCTCCAACGTGGACGTACTTTTTATGTGGCCTGGGCATCTTCATCTACCAAACGTTGGATGCCCTGGACGGAAAGCACGCCAGACGGACGAATACAAGCTCGCCACTGGGGGAGTTGTTCGACCATGGGTGCGATGCACTGTCAACCAGTGAGTTCCCCTGGGTTCGTCGCTTGATTGATCGATTGATGGGCTTGTTGCATTTGTTCCATTCCTGCCGCTTGATTGATTGATTGAATGTGTTTGGCGCTTGATTGATCGATTCGTGGGCTTGTTGCATTTGTTCAAGTCCTGATGGTTGATTGACCGATCGATGGGCTTGTTGCTTGATTGATCGATTGGTGGGCTTGTTGCATTTGTTCAAGTCCTGATGGTTGATTGACCGATTGAATGGGTCCCGGACTCGTTTTCTGATGGGTCGGCCCTTTTAATCAATTGCTTCGCTTATTAGCGTGTAAACGATGTGTGTTTTTTTGTAGTGCTGGTTACGGTGGGAGTATGTGTTACCGTCAACCTGGGAACGGATATTTGGTGGCTATGTTTTTACGCTTTCTCCGCGGAGGCCGTCTTCTACCTTGCCCACTGGCAGACCTACGTCACCGGAACTCTACAATTTGGAAAGTAATAAGCCAGATAAGCGGCATTAAGAGAACAAGTCCTAGACAAGAAATTAGTTTTTTAGCAGCTTAAGAATATTACTTTTTAGCTTTTAGTTTTGCTTAATAGCTGAGCCTGTCAGTTTTAGTTTTCCTTTGAATCAGTTACTTTTAATTTAATTTTTTAATTTTGGTTTAGTTAGTTTCGGATGCCCCAGTTAATCCTTACCTTTTATTAGGTTTGATGTCACAGAATTGCAGTTTGCATGTATATTTTGCCACCTTCTCTCCACCGTGGGAGGAGCGGAATTCTGGACGGCGCCGGTGAGTGAGTCAATGCGGCGCACACGTTTATCATCAGCATTATTACAGCATATCAGTCGGCTGACGCAAATCTGATGATACGAGGCATTATATTTTTCTCGCTCACAGCTACCGGTGGTGAACGTGATGCCACAGACGTTTACGATCTGGTTCATGGTAATTGGCGTCCTGGGGAGCGTTTTCCTCAAGGCCTCCATCATCCTCAAGGGAGGACCCGGTCGGAATGGATCGGCAGTCGGGGTAAGGGATCGATTTTTAATGTAATGACCGCGGGGTCGTTAGCATTGCCCTCAACCCTGTCCAATGAATCACGAAACAGACAGACAGACAGACAGACAGACAGACAGACAGACAGACAGACAGACAGACAAACAGACAGACACATGAGGTTCAGTAGCACAATGTTTTCGCCTTTCATAGAATATGAGTATCCTGTCGCCGTTATTCCCCTTGGCGTTTGTTCTTTACTCGGCCTATTACGTCTTCACGCGATCACCTGAAACCGTGGCGGAGCATCCGTTGCTCTTTGTCTTTGCATTCGGTGTGGTCATGTCAAAGATAACTGACCGGCTTGTGGTACGTACTTTATTTCTTGGACTTTATTATTATGCCCCATCAAGGTATAAATCGCGTTAATAGTTGGTGTAACTTGTAACAAGGCGCACTTGTGTATTTTGCGGTGTAGATAGCACATATGACCCAGAACGAGATGAAGCTGTTGGACTCGGCGTACATCGTACCCTTGGTGATGATGGGCAGGATTTATTGGGGTGCCTTTCCGTGGATACCGGATCACATATTCCTCTGGGCGCTATTGGTATGATCTCTTGCCATGTGGCAGTGTTGAACGTGAGAGATATAGGCAGGCTGATTAATTACAACATAATAGGAGTTACGAAGCAGGTTTTGATTAGTAACACTAAGCAATATGCGCCATGAAAAACTCCTTTCCACGACGCATCGGCACGAAAGACACGAGACGCTGGATTGTGGAACAGAAATAGAACAGACCAATGATAACAGGTGATGTGTGGTGTGCTCGTGTGTGTGTGTGACACTCGATTGTGGAACAGAAACAGAACAGACCAATGATGACACTGCATGTGTGGTGTGCTCGTGTGTTGCTGCACGCAACTTCACGAGGAAAAGCCGATTTGCACGTGAGTTCGTGAGCCGTTCGTGTGTGACACGATCTCACGATCCAGTTGCACGTCTTGTCGTCGTGTTCGGAAAAGGAGTCTTGTGTTATGGCGCATATTGCTTACTGACGTGGGAGATTGCCCTGGGATGTTGTTGTACGTAATCGTAAATTGTCGTCCGTAAAACGGGTCTTTTGCAAATCAAATTCCAAAGTAAGCTGTCGTGGTTTACTGTTTCAACAACGCGCTTGAACTTGTCTATCTTAAAATCGCACTAACTTTAAATCCCTTTGCAGAATTATTTACGTTTTTATTCAGCAAGTTTTGTTTCTTACATTTATAATCAAATATAAAATGGAATTGGAAATTGGAAATTGGAAATGGAAATTGGAATTGGAAATTGGAATTGGAATGCTGTTTAATGTACGGTGGGCTTCGCGATTGTAAATTGTAATATATAACATAATATAAATGATATATCCTGATATTAGCTTCGGGATTAAAATGTGTAAACATTTTAACCGGACGGATTTCTATTTTCGTCACGACTTGAAATGAAATATATATATTTATGTAGTGAGTTCCCAAAGCCGGTTTTTTCGACATTAATTAAAAATGTCTTGAATAGTCTTAGTCCCGCATTTCTGTTATTCTCTGATGGCTGTTTAAAAAAATTATTTTCTGTATAAACCTTAAAAACTGACTTGTAAAATTGAAGTTTTATTTTTGGGCGACAGTTTCACACTTGATTTTTTTCGGCCACAAACCTACAATCAACGACAAGATTGAGTACACTAGAGGGTCCGGAGTATGGGCAAAAGGGGCGGGGCAATGGTTGATCAGGTGGTTGATTGTTCGATTGTTTGAAAACCACCCCCTGCCCCGCCCCTTTTGCCCATTCCCCGGACCCTCCAGTGGGGGTCCGCAGTATGAGCAAAAGGGGCGGAGCAATGGTTGATCAGGTGGTTGATTGTTCGATTGTTTGAAAACCACCCCCTGCCCCGCCCCTTTTGCCTATTTTCCGGACCGGGAAGTGTACTCAATCTTGTTGTTGACTCTATTCCTCCCATACCAAACTGCGATGTGCCTCATTGCGTCATTGTGTGTTTGGTTTAGCTTCACGCAAGCGTGGATATCGCCGTCTACTGTGTGCGGACCTGCACCCAGATCCGCGACCACCTCAACATCCGGGTGTTCTCCATGTCGCCAGTCCCGTCCACGGCGGCGCAGAATCGAAACAACGCCTGGAACCAGTCGCCCAGCAAACGCGGAGGCGGCGGCATCCCGGCACGGATCAATGTCGGGGGGAGCAGTCGGGCGACGCCCTCGTCTCCCCTCAGCGCAAGAGCCCCCATCCAGAGATGATGTGATCGGGAACACCACACCCACACCCACACACGCAGAGCATCTCCATTTGCAGCATGCGGTGAAAAACGACCCTCTTCCCTCTCTATTCCTCGCGCGCGCTACACACACCCACACACACACACACACACACACACCTACACACACACGGAGAGAGAAGGAGAGACAGAAAAACAATTTACCGGACTGCCAAAAGCGATGTGATATCACACTTTCACATGCACGAAATGGAAAAGAGTCCAGAGACCGGTTTATTATTTGTCTGCCGGTATTTTATCCCCGCCCCTTCACCTCTTTCCGAAACGTAGTGTCCCTCGCCCGTCTTTTCCCCCCACTCCCACTCCCACCCCCTTTCCTGGTGTTTTCTGGGTCGCTCCTCTCTCCACTCCACTACCCCCTCCTCCCGCGTGGCTCGACCGTTGGGGTTGGTTGTTGTGACGTATTATTTCGGCCACAATTGTTTGTACTTTATCTATTATTCACGGTAGGCTGTGGTTTTTCCTCCTCTGGTTGCGGATATACAAATTGACTGCCCCCTTCTATTTTCCTCGCACGACGTTTGATACATTAAAATTGTTACCTGTTTATCGGATTTATCGGTGTGCAGGAAGGACTAGGAAAAAAACGGGAAAAATTACTGAATTACTCTTCAATATGAGAACCAATCAAGTCACAGTGATGTTATGGTCAACTGATTTGATAAAATAACTAAAATGTTGGACAGCGGAAAAAAGGGATTTAAGCCGACAAGTGGTTGAAGAGTGTCTGGGCAATCCATTCCGCTGCGGCCGATGTTCGAGCGAAGACCAACGGATGATCAGGGTTGTCGCATCCACTGTAAAATGTTCAGATAGTTATTATACTACCACAGGACAGACGATAAACAACCTACCATACACACGATTCGTGTGTCTACACACCAATCGTTAGCGATATTTTCGTCTCTCAACTTGAGACTGAATTAGGAACATGGTGTAAGTATTACTGTACCTAGCTACTCGGGAACTGATGCCGACCACTTTGAAGGTTCCCGACTGGCTCATGCAGACCAACGGTCCGCCGCTGTCGTTGTTGCAGGTTGAGCTCTTCCGATCGGTCGTGGCACAGATCATTTGCGGGGTGATGTAGCTGGCCCAGGTGGCGCTGCACGCAGACTGGCTGTTAATGATCAGCGGGATTTGGTGGAGGAAGTTGTTGGCCTCGGTATTTATGGGATTCTCATCGAGCTGCAGTCGCTGCAAGCCAGGCTGGACGACGTGGCGTCTAGCCGGCGCGCTGCCCCATCCAGTCGCCCAGCATGTTTGGCCAACAAAGTCTTCGGCGCCAGAGTCCAGACAGACAGGAGCGATGGTCTCACTGTTGAAGACCAAGCGCTGCAAAAATGAGCATATCAAATTAAGTTTTGAAAAGGACAACCAGATAGGCCAACCGACAAACAGGCAGACAGACACACAGGCACAGACACACAGACACACACAGACACACAGACACACAAACACACAGACACACAGATAGACACACAGACACACAGACACACAGACACACAGACACACAGACGGGGCTATACCTCTGATGTCTGCAGCAGACAAAAATCGTATTGGGGTGCGGCTGAAAGGTGGTCGTATTGAGGATGAAGAATCAAATTAATCAGGTCAATCGTTTTCGCACTCTCCTCCGTGTGGCTCCTCAAATCGTGAGCGCCGACGCGGACCTTGAAGTTCTTGGTAGCCGCCGCCGCCGAGGAATGCTGGCAGCAATGACCGGCGGTCAAGATCCACTTATCACTCAACTGAAAGTCAAGCCAAATAACGTCTCAACCGACAAGTTTAATGCCAGTCCTTTAAAACGGCTTTTCCAACCTACAATGGAGCCTCCGCACACTTGTTCTCCGGTCTCAGCCAATACCAAGGCCACTTGCCATGGCCAGCTGTGTGGAACTGCGGCTCGCCCAGCGTTTTGTCCGATATTGGGCTCAACCAAGGGATTGCCGCATTCTTCAGGCAGTCTTTCGTCCGAACTGTTGGGACAGTTGGCGACCCCGTCGTTGTACTGCGTGGGTGCGATGCAGACTGCACTGCTGCCAGATGTGCCCGGGCAGAGGCTCTTTCCGCGAGGACACGCAGAAACTGAAAGGAAACCCAACCTTATGAGGATCCATCTCATACGTAGTAGCTCTTGCTTAATAACAGCGATTTAAGGTTCCGTGGGAGGGTGACGGGGCACTTTGTCGGTTTCAAAAAAATTAATTTAAACTCTCTCATTTAATAAAATTTTAATTTAATAAAAATCCAGCAAGAGGAAAAATGCACGCTAGTTATCTCTGCATGACGATAAGTTTATGTGAACAATGGTCCATTGGATTAAATACCTCGGGCTGCAATCTTGAAGCCGGTTAAGGCCACACTGCTGTCCGTTTGAAAGGTGACATCCTGTAAATGGTAGATAAGAATTAATTGCGCGGACCTTATCTTGTCTTCGTGAGGATAATCGTCAGCTGATAAATGTGGAAAGACAATACGGAGGGCAGGGCACTTACGACAATGTTCGTGGAGGACCGCAGCTGGTACGGACCGACTGTTCCGCAGAAAGGATTGCCGATTGCCACAACGGAACCGTTGATTCGTTCGGCGAAATTCACGCGGTCATACGCACAGCTGTCGCCTTCCAGAGAAAATGCTTCAGCGTCGAACTAAACGTAACAAAAGGTGGGAAAACTATCGCGATAATTATGTGTCTATGTTCGTTTGAATTTTTATGTATGA
>LRSR01005580.1:0-16040 GCA_001579985.1 Hypsibius dujardini | reverse complement strand
GACAGACAGACAGACAGACAGACAGACAGATATCGAAAGTCAGGACAAATAAAGTGACCAGTCGAAAGCAGACCCGAACAGAGTTGACCCCATCCGATCTTATCGTCGATCAAAAGCAATAACACAGAGCATATGGAGCCATAAAATCGCAGGGTGAACGACTAACGACTTGACTTACTTATCAGACATGATGGTGAGGTTATAAAAATTTGTATGCTTTGGTAGGAGGACAAAGGCCGCGCCGTCGTTGACGTGGTAGTGCTGGAGCGTGTTGAGGCGCCTCCAAGTGACACCACCGCCGCCGCTCTCCGTGACCGAGGTCTGGTCTTCGTCTGCAACCACACACACCCGAAATAAATATGACCATTCGAAAATTAAAGCCAAATGCCATAAAATCGCATATGGGAATATGATCGATTGCAAACATGCCTTGCAACGGGGTCCGACCGGCCTGGCCCGTCCGCCACTCGAGGTCGAGATTGTCCGGCCGGGGACGGCGCGAGAAGGCGGTGTTGCGGTAGATGACATCCAGTGCCTTCTCCTTAATCTGGGTGATGGAGTCGCAGTCGAGCACTTTGACCGGGTACTCCTGAGTATTGTGTTCCGGATCCACACATGATACATAGATGAGCTGTGGGGAAGAAACGAAACATAAGAATACGCTCTTGTGACATGGGGTTAAAGACAAGAAAATTGTACCATTTTTTTGTAGTCAATCTTCTGCCGGATGAGTTTCTCTTCGCTGAGAGAGTATTTGGCCTCGCTGGTGAGGGAGTCGACTGGGCCCATTTCGATCTGCATCTGGACTGCCCGATAGAGAAGATAGAGAGGGCGCCCGGCGACTTCCTGAAAACAAGAAGAGATTTAATTAGACAGACAGACACAGACAGACAGACAGACAGACAGACAGACAGATAGACACACACACAAACACACAAACAGGCAGACAGACAGAGGGAGAGGGATAGACAGACAGCTGGATAGACAGACCGAGAGATGGAAAGAACCACAAACTCACAGACAGTCGAAGTGACTGATTCGACTTACCTTCAAGAAGGGATACAGCAAAAACGTTAACCAAGCACTCAGCATCTTCTCCGCCACCGACTCATTCCTGCGCATCAGCAGCTTCAAATTCGGATTGCTCTTCGAGTCCACCGCCTTCTCAATCAGCTCCGTCAGCAACGTCTTCAGGATATCCGTGCAGTACACCATATCGCTCTGCAAGACCGCCATCAGCAGCGATGCCACATTCACCCGGTCCCGCATGCCAAAGTAGCGGTTCGACTCCAATGTACGGATGAACGTTAACAGGAAGGTCTTATTTAGCAGCAGCTGCTGGAACAACTTCAATCCGTTCTCGATGTTATGCTTCCGCGCGGGATCGACCGTCATCTCGCCGGTCATGGTCGGATGCGACTCAGAGTTGGGGAACAACACCTTGGCGACGTACCACCGATAATCGCGGAATGGGATGCCACCGGTGTTAAGGGCCTCGGTCCAGTCGGTGATGTCTGTTTGAAGTTCGGCGAAGGCTTCCTGAAAACGGAAAGACTTTCGTTGTTTAACTAGAATTATAGACAGATGACTACATTGACAGGCAGTCTCTGAAAGCGGCAGGTACACAGGTAGACAAATGGACAGAAAGACAGACAAGACAGACAGCAAGATAAAACGAGACAACTAGGCAGTCAGGCAGGTAGTCAGTCAGTCAGACAGAGACAGACAGATAGATGGACAAACAGTCTGGGTGAGTCCATACACAGGCAGATCGACAAACCTTGCATTCGCTGGCCACCTGCAGCTCCAACACGTCAATCTGCTCCTGCATGGTCTTGAGGACGCGGTTGCTCTCGGTGGCTTTACGCCGGTATGCGATGAAGAAGGCGATCAGCACGAGGACGAGGATACCAGCTCCGACGGCGATGCCGACAATAATTTCGGTGCTGAAGACAAATGGGGCGATCGGGGAATCGTAAGAAAGGCTACCAATGCTGACGTTGAGGCGGTCGGTGATGGAAACGCGGACCTCGGGGATGGAACCCATGCGAGGACGACCGTCGGCGCCCTTGGCAATGGGTTCGGAGTCTGGCGGCCGACAGGTCAGCTGCTTGCGGGAAAGACTTGTTATGTTGCAGACACCTGAAAAATGGGAAGGTCAGTCGGAGTGGGGAACAAGTCAGCCAGCTAGACAGACAGACAATTGTGCCGACAGACAAACCAGTCAACCGTCATTGGCATAGACAAACCTAAAGTCAATCGACAGACAGACAGACAGACAGACCGACCGAGACTGAGTCAAAATGGCAGGCAGAATGACAGTCAGTCATCCAAACAAACAAGCAGGGAAACAAACAGACAGATCGATAGACAGAGAAACATCAGACAAACAAGCAAACACCCTGATAAGCCGTCAATCAAAGAGAAAGATGACAAGAACACAAGACAAGAATTCTGACCGACAGTCAGTCAAATAAGCAGAAAATAAAAAATAAAAAGAGACTGAAACATGGAAGGACAGACCAACAATAAGAACAAACAACGGAAACTGACCCATTCCAATTTCAACCGTATAGTCCTCCATTCTGTAGGCGTGGTTTAGGTTCTCTCCATCGATGAAAAGGTACTCGCTCTTATGGTACTTCACTCCACTGGGATCACTGAAGTTGTAGATGATCGGATCGGGAAACAGCTCGAACTTCTTAAACCGCGGCATCCTTGACAAGTTCTTCAAACTCCCGACCCCGTCCATCCTGAAGCCCCATTCCAGTTCGACCGGCCGGTCCACACCGCGGCCATCAGGAAAAGCAGCGGAGGCAACTTTGGCAGCCGGACTGCGACACTGCATCCGGATATCAGACAAAGCGTCACAGTCTCCCGCATATTCCCGGCCGTTATAGACAAAGACCATCTGCGGATCGGCCACGGTGTTCAGCAGGGTTCCGTCAACGTAGATGAAGCTTCCGCCGGACGGAGTGCCGCGGGCTCCTTGCATGAGCTGGCCGGAGCCGAAAGAGTCCACGGCGCTGACATCGGGATCGTGGAGGTATTCAAACTGCTGACCGTTAGCTTCGTCGATGGTTCGGCGACCGTTGTCGAACATCATTTCGACGGTCACTTTTTCGGAGGCGGTGGCGGGGGAGGTGATGCAGACAATGATGGTCCCGTTTCGGAAAACGATTTCACAGGGTTGACCGATGTTGGCAGTTACTCGACTTCCGGCGTCGAGATACCTTCCCTGGATGATAACCTATGAGAACATTAAGACAAAGGATTAGATCAAAGGCAATCCCTATCTGTCCCACTACAAATCTGTCTGCCGGCCAGTCTGCGTGCATGATCTGCTCAATTATCCGTCTGCTCTTACTCGAGTTCCTCCAGATTTCGGGCCGAACGTCGGCCAGATCTTCAAAATTTTGGGATCCACATAGCTGAACTTCATCGGTGACACTGCCTTGAACTGATTGGCCACATTGACACTGATCTCGCCGGTCAAGTCGATGCCCTCCGGTCGATCCTTTCGGATTTGCTCGGTCTGACAGACAATCTTCGAGGTCCGTTCATACCGATCCGGCAACGCCATACAAGGATGTCCAGCAACCACAACACCGCCAGATATGTCGGTGAAGGTTTTCCCAAGATTGATGCCTTCGATGGAGATCTGTGTGCCGCCCTCCCAGGGACCGGTTGCCGGCGATATTCGAAGGATTTCCGGGTTCGGGCAAGTGCTACTACGATCCAGCCAGGTTACTCTTTCGTTACTCTGACACTGATTGCGGACCTGCGAAAAAAAACGACATATTGCTAAAATCTGTAAATATTCTCATCTGTCTATTTATTTGTCTGTCTGTCTCTCTGTCTCTCTGTCTCTCTGTCTGTCTGTCTGTCTGTCTCTCTGTCTGTCTGTCTGTCTGTCTGTCTGTCTGTCTGCCTGTCTGCCTGTCTGCCTGCCTGCCTGCCTGCCTGCCTGTCTGCCTGCCTGCCTACCTGTCTGTTTGTCTATTTGTGGGTTGTCCAACTTTACATTGTCTGACTGTCTTTGTGACTGCTGGTAAGGTTATCTCGCTAAGAGGATATGATGCTGGAAACAATTCATAACGAGAGCTGAACGTACTTGACAGGTCTTTTCACACCAACCACACTCGAACTCCGGTGGCAGGTCCAGACAAAAACCGCAGTTCGACGACATGGCCGCGCATTTGTAGATCATCACGTACAGCTGTCCGGGGTTGTCCAACGGCTTGTCGTCCGACCAAGTCACATATAGGGCAGCCGTCGCGTTGGGGGCGAGTGCTTGGTAGCCGAACTGCACCGGCGAGCAGGTCACCAAGTCCCCGACCAAGTTGGCTTCCGCCCGTTCCAACCGGCCATCCACGCTGAACGCACAACTGAAGCGGGATTGGAAGGGCTGAATGTTCTCCACGCGCACCGCGACCTGCCGCAGCATTCCACTAAGAAAAAAACAAATAAGGGTTCACAAATATGCCTAAAATTTGCGAACTGCAAGCAACTTGTCTATCTGATTGTATTTTGCCCTTGTTCTCTGTCTCCTTATATTCTTGTCTATCAGCGTGACTATCCCAGCCTTAGTTTGCCTTCTGTCTGTCGGTCGGTCTGTTTGTTTGCCAGCATGTCTGTCTGTCTGTGTCTGCCTGTCTGTTCTGTCTATTTGGCTGTGGGTCTGTCTGTCTGACTGCCTGCCTGCCTGCCTGCCTGTCGATCTGTCTGAGCAGCTACATATCCGTCTGACTGTTTGGGTGTCTTTTCATCCTATGCCTTAGTGTCTCCTCAATTGCTGTATAGTAACTTACGAAGGGACCAGTGTGTACTGATCATTCTGAAATCCCGTCGCCGGCCGGATCCGCGGGCAGAAACTCGGTCCCGATCGCGAACTATACCCACTGCGATTCTGTCCGTTGACCAGGTAGTCATTGCGGCAGTTTTCCCCGGTGTCGTGCGTGCAGCGATGGCCCTGCACACACCAGTCGCAGGGATACGGACTGGACACACATGACCCGCAGTCGGTCAGCGCCGCACAATCGTAGAATGTCACGTTGGCGGCGGAGAATTCCGGACCGCCGTTGACCATTCGCACGGAGAGGCGAGCGGGTATTGATTGGTCGTTGCCCGGTATTTCCGGTAGGAGCTCGACGCGTGGAGTGGCACATGTCACGCCGTCTGCCGACCGGGTGGCGTTGGTCTCGAGCGGCGCACTACCGGGGAATCCGAAAACGCAGGCGTAGTTGCCTTGAATGGATGGGAGATTCTCGATGGCGAGTGCGAGCTGAAGATAGACAGCAAACGTTAGTCGGGTCCAGTCAGTGAATTAACATATTTTGGGTGTAATCAACCAATCAATTACTCGACCAAATTCCTAGGTTCCCTCAGTTCATTTCACGACCCAATCAACTGAGTTCAATCATTTGATTACCTTCACATTGACTTCAGTGATTGAGTAGGAAAGTTTGACCGTCTATGATTTGTCTGAATTCAGGCATCCAGTCACAAACTAGGCCAAACCGTTTAAAGAGACGAAGTTTTTTTAACTCCCTATCATTAGTCAATCTGTCGGGTGACCGTCGTAGCGGACCATATATCTGCCAGCGGCATGTATATATCGCCATAAAAGCAACACTGTCTAACACATCCGCCTTGAAAAATCATCTGTTTAATAACAAAATCGATCTGTCTTCTGTGATTGTTCACACAAAGAGCACCGACTAATCATAATAACCCGGTATATGTGACGAGATGGACTAGAAAAAAGTAGCCAGAAACAGCCATGGTCGATTGACTGCGTACCTGTACTTTATTTTGACTGTGTCTGCCTTTGCTCTATCTTTGTTTCTGTCTGTACGTCTGTATGTCTGCATGTCTGCCTGTCTGCATGTCTGCATGTCTGCCTGCCTGTCTGTCTGTCTGTCTGTCTGTCTGTCTGTCTGTCTATATGTCTGGCTGACTGTTCGACTGACTGTTTAGCTGTCTGTTCATCTGACCTGACTGCCCATAAATCTTGCTTACCGTTCGCGCCGTGGTTCTTTGAATTTGACTGGGCGTGACGGAGGCGATTCGTGTGCACTTTTGACTCTTGTAGGGGATCCAGTTGGTGATGCGTTGGTCGCCTTTGACCATTGAGCAGTCACTCCGAAGGCTGCATCTGTAATGAATCAAAGCACACAGTTACAGTCAGTCATTCAAGTTAGTTAGTTAAGGAAAACGATGATCATCATCATGACGGACGGACATATGCAAGGACGTAAAACTTCAGCACACACGACACTCAATCCGTTATGTTTTTTGCCATGCCTAGTTGCGCTCAAGCAGAGGTGCTTCAGCTAAAAAAATGATGATGACTTTAAGTGGTGCTATATGTCGCTTGGAACCCGGTAATTGAGCTACAATTAATGAAGACAAAGCGCTGCCTCAATTATGGCAGGCAAACACCACACCACGACTCATGATATTTCCGCATACGCAAGTAGCGTGGCTAATGTTATGGTAGCAAAAGTAGAACAAGGTCGCAGAGGGTGTTTGGGTTAGATCTGATATGGAGCCATGTTGTCTGGTTGTGAAACAGATAAGCAGACATCAGGCAAATATAGATAGGCAGACATGTTTGAAAGGACGACGGGAGAGACATTGGAATACTTCCAGACAAGAAGAGACAAACAAGGCCGAAAAATTGGATGCACGTAGCCAAGCAGACAGACAAACTGATAAAAAGATAAACAGACAGACAGACAGACAAACAGAGAGACAGACAAATTGATACATAAACAGGCAGACAAAATATTAGACAGACGGACAGACAGACATATAATCATACATGCGCAAGATATGGCTTACGTATCAGCATGTTTCCGACCAATTAGCAGGACGCAGACAAAACAGCCACCGCACCCTAATAATATCTTTTGAGGTGTTTGCTATCACAAGTGGTTTGATCGCTAACTGACTGGTGAGTTGTTTACTCAAAGAACATATCCAAACACACATCACCAGCAATATTCAAGGCCGATCCCGTATCAGACAAAGCCAGACCGACAGCCAGTTAATTACCACCGGCTTTGTCTGTGAGACGCCGTTTCACAGGCCTTGCCAGACAAAGAAACATAAGGCAAAGTAAACAACGAAAAAGACAAGAGAAAATTAAGTGGATAAAACGCGCCAAATCGGCAGCTGAACATTTCTGACATGGCGACGACTGCTTGTCTGTCTGTCAAAAACAGGCATCAACTTTATCAGTTTATCTATGTTTTAACGGGTAGAGAGATCGTCTTGAACTTTAAAATTGACTCGGTGAAACCACCACCCACGTTTGCAATCGACAAAGAAAGAACACACACACGCGCACAAATGAACCGGATCGACGTCCGGTCAGTTAATCAAGTCGAAAAAAGTGGTTTCTCGCACACTCATGTCCGCGCCCACCCGAGAATAATAGCGCTTAAACAATCTACTGGATTCAAATCCACGTCTCGTAAACACCAAAGAATACCATCTTTGTTCACTTGAATGGCAGGATTCGCCGAGATTCAATCGCGATACCTGACTTCCTCACGGAGAAAAGACAGGCAGACAGACAGACAAACATAACAGACAGACAGACAGACAGACAGACAGACAAGACAGGACAACCAAACAGACAGACATGTTTACCGGCCGACAGATTAACAAACCGACAGACAGACATCCAGACAGACATACATACATATAGACAGAAATGCTTTAAAGCAGATTGAAACAATATTTCCCTTGCCCTCCGTTACAAACCTAATTACTCATCTAAGCCAATTATGATGGAAGCGTAATTCAATTTTCCATCTCACCCTCCATTGTGTCTAATGGAGTCCTCTGTATGCACTGCTACTGAAATGAGAAATGAGTAATCCCGTTAGAATGACCACTACCCCCACGGAGGCAAGCACTAAGAGCATATGCAAGGTTCATCCACTTCCGCCTCGAAATTCAATTATGATCGCCCAACGAGCCCCATCCAATAGCCTCCTTTTGTACTTTATACTGCTTTTATGGACAATAATAAGTGTGGGGTTTCATTCACGAAACGAGCACGATAGAGAGGGCGCCATAAGTCACATTCCGACAACAAAGTTCAAGATCAAGTGCATGCGCAGCAAAACTCTATTATGAATCATTCCTAACATTTACAAAAATACTTATAAATGAAAGCAATTTAAAAGAAAAACTTTGCTGATTAAAAGTTAGAAGCAGCTTATCATTTAAAGCTGTTTACTGATTTTCGATATAATAATTGCGGAGATTACACGAACCTCCAATCGATTCTAATCTTTGTGCCAGAACAAGACAGACAGAAAGACAGACAGACAGACGAAGAAGGTCAGGCATCGCGTCTAATTTGCCATTTAATTTCGTCTCCTGAAGCATCGCACAAAATGGGACCGCACAGTCTCGTAAATTATGACCCGAAGGTTGGCGGGGATCGCCGGCTGATATGGGAGCTCAGTGTCCATTGGGGGCGACAGCATGTGCACAGAGAACGCAGACAAGGTCCCTGTAGACCCATTATCTCTCGCTGAAATTACACCGCAAATTTCCCCCACATTACACAGACACAGACAGACTCGATGGTACACTACATATACACAGTGCACACTACACGACACAACAAATCAAGTCTAATTAAAGATTATGAATCTGATATACATGCCCAGTCAGAAGGCGACGCCATGTTTGACATGTACAAGCGCCGCTTCGAAAGGACAGACAGATAGACACGGTGAGGCGTCCAGAACGATGCCGGGACGAAAAGTAACAGAACGCGACCTTGCATAGTAAGATCGATAGAAGCTCGCCATTCGATCATGCCTGAACAAGAAGATCTGTCTGTCTGTCTGTCTGTCTGTCTGTCTGTCTGTCTGTCTGTCTGCCTGTCTGTCTGCCTGCCTGCCTGTCTGTCGTTCCGTCTACACGAATGCCTGCGTCTGTCTCTCTGCCGGTACACTATCTGACTATCTGGTCCACCGATCCAGACCTTCACCAATTTGGCTAAATTCCCATCCTCTAACTGAAGAGCGTCAGGCAAATGATCAATCCCATCTCGCGTGTGCTCTCTCTCTCTCTCTCTCTCACGAGGTTGGCCATTAAGCACAAGGGATAATTTCTTCGCACCCCCACCACATACTTTCACCCCATCAAAAAATTCTTTACCCCACCATTATGAGATAAGGGTATCTGTAGTAACATAAGGAGATCATTGGAGAAAGGAGGACAAGTGATCATTGGGCATTGCGGCGCCACTGCCGCGTTTGATGGGTGTAATTCAATGCCTCCGTTCCATAAACTACAGTCAGCCTCTTCTACACGGGATCCATATTCCCAGGGTGTCTCATCAACATGCGCAGACAGCCACATATACATAATGTTGCCTATCTGAATCTGCGTGTATGTATGTAAAATGCGCTTGATGTGCAACATCTGACAATTTTCCCAGATAGATCTTGAAAGACCCGAAATGACGGTTTGGTCGACTAAGGCACGGGTGCAGTAATTTGTCAACACCCCGCAACTACCCCATCACATCGCATCACACTGTCACGATAAGCTGCAAACATTTCACGCCCAATTCAAATAATCATAATTCAAATAATAGTGCATTTTTAAATATTGTTGTTTCAGATACTACTCTGAGCAACTGGCCAACCTTCACACAATTCAGAGTCAGACAGAAACAATTTATCGACCTAGTAGCACTTGCACGATAGAAACAGACAGATAGATAGACAGACATACAGACAAATAGAGACATAAACAGACAAACAGGCAGACATACAGACAAATAAAGACATAAACAGACAAACAAACAGACGAACAGACAGATAGACAGACAGACAGACAGACAAACAGACAGACAGACAGACAGATAGACAGACAGACAAAATTGAAGACATGCAGGTAGCGACAACTAAATGGTACATTGAAAAGAAAGGCAGGCAAATTCAGGCAGTTACAGTAGACAGGCAACAAGCGACATAAAACAGACGAGACAGTCGCAAACTTTGCACCGCCACAAAACCGACAATTAGCCTCCAAAAATCCCGCTGCGCTGCACACACCGCGCACAAGTCCGTCGTAATAAAAGCGAGGGGAAAATAAAATGCGGACACAGACACAGACGACAGATGTCCGGACGCGGCGTCCGAAAACGGTGTGGCACCCCCTATGGAGGACCTTTCAGTTTCGAGTGACAACGAGTGCCACCGCCGACCACAACTGGTGCATGCCACCCAGCGTACATAACGAGAGTGGCCATTAAAAAACGACGCATAACTGGACATTACTAGAATTCAGTGCAGCAGTAGGGCCCGCTTGACCTGGATCCGACGACGACGACGGTCGGCGTCTCTCTCTCAAAACCGGAAACGATTGTTTGTGGCTGAGGAGAAATTTCGCTAATAAACCTGATTTTTGCCATGTCTGTCTGCCTGCCTGTCGTCGGCGACAGGCAGGCACAAAGGGCAGAGGGCTCTTTCGGTATTTTTTTCTCAAGTTTAGCTGCGGCAGCAACTAACCACCTCCTTCAAGGAAGTCACACATGACGAGGCGCATTCACAGACAAACACACGCAGGCAAGCGGACATGCAGACAAGGGGACATGCAGACAGTCAGACAGTGTCTTACTTGTTCTCCAGGGTGCAAAAACCGCAATGCGGGTCGGACGCGCCGAGGCAGTCGCTGCAGCTGGTGTAGACCGAGCAGTCTTGAACTCGAATCTTGCTGACCTGTTGAAGAGGAAACAACACACACGTTGGGTTAAGGCATTGAGGGGAATGTTTGTCTGTGAGTGGAAGGCAGGGCAGGCAAAGTTTAAAAATAAATTCCCGAGACGCCGGGGTGAAGACGCAGTCAAACAATAAACGAGCATGTCTACGTCTGTCTGTCGTTAAACAGACCTTTGAGGATGTTGCAGCGTAAATAAAATCTTTCGTGGGGGAGAAGGACATATCCGCCAGGAGAGGATGTGCTGGATCAACAGCGATTTCCGAGTATTCCTTGGCTGTTTGCTTGCTTTCCACCACGACCTGAAAAATTAAAAAACATCAGAATTACTAAAGAATTAGTAATTTTATATCTGTCTGTTCGTCCGTCCGTCTATCTGTCTGTCTGTCTGTCTGTCTGTCTGTCTGTCTGTCTGTCTGTCTGTCTGTCTGTCTGTCTGCCTGTCTGTCTGTGTCTGTTTGCCTGTCGGTCGGTCTATTAGGCAGCTACGTTTATCTGCGACGTCCATTAGACTGCCGCGTTTTTGTCTTGCAATCATAAATCGATCAATAAAAACTCGGTCACTTCCATTAGCAAAACTAAAGCACCCTCGAACTTTTAATTTCTGATCTACTTCCCCATCCGACTGCACTGTCTCCCC
The DNA here is from genome assembly GCA_001579985.1 of Hypsibius dujardini. NCBI lineage: Eukaryota > Metazoa > Tardigrada > Eutardigrada > Parachela > Hypsibiidae > Hypsibius > Hypsibius dujardini. The sequence continues at coordinate 4,642 of LRSR01005580.1, read as the reverse complement.
CTCTTGCTTTACTCAGTATTCTTAGCCTGATGAGATTAATATTTTAACCAAAACTACACGTACGAATGCGTACGATTGATAGGGCCTATTAAAAGACGCTTGTAAACTATCAATAACGAGGGTGACTCGCCGGCCGTCCATCCATCCAGACATTTGACATATCAGCCCGAGACAATCTAATTTGGCTGAGCTTTTACGCAGTGAACAGACAGGCAGACAACGACCCTATGTGTGGACCCACACACAGGCAGCCGACATAAATCAGTTGGCACGTGCGGCAAGCTGCAGTCTAATGATCCATAAAGCTCCCGTACGTCCCATTATGTATGTCTTCGTGGAAGGGATGCAAAAGAAAAGGAATTGTATTCACAGACAAATCCAAATTGACAAATGTATGGGCTCCTGGTTCTGTCTGTCTGTCTATCTGTCTGTCTGTCTGTCTGTCTGTCTGTCTGTTTGTCTGTCTGTCCATCCATCTGTCTTTCTGTCGCTTTGTCTGTCTCTCTGTCTGCTTGCCTGCTGTGAATCAAGATGTATTGCCTGCGCGTCTGGGGGATGAGGCAATGCCTCTCTCGCCGGAACATCAACATCATTACTTCCACTGTGTTGCTTCTGAATTGTCCCGTATGGGTGTTGTGTGCGTCTGAATGTGTTCGCACTCGGACACACGAGTTCGGTACTGACCGAGACTGGTTTGACCGGCTTCTGTGCGACCAATCGATTATTATTGCTCGCTGTAGTATGTGCCTGCATCCCATTCTTCTTCGCGCCAATATACCAGATGATGATGAAAAAATCCGGTATTTGATCGCGGTGATCAAATAAAGAAAAAAACGCGCGTGGGGGTACTCAATATGAGAAAAGAAGGCGCACAAAAACAAGTTCACTGACACATTAGGATAATAAACACAAATCTGAAACCGAATATTCGACCTTCGCAACTGCGAGAAAATATTGAAAGAATCGCATTCCAACGATCAATCAATCAAGCCAGACCCAAAGTTCAATCAATCAATCAATCTACGGACAAATTAAATAACGGCTTCTTTAAAACAATCAACAATCAATCAACAGATCGCTCAACAGTAGCATCTTTGTTTATCAATCAATCAATTGAGACCGCTTCTGATGGACATTGCCAAAAAAAATGTTCTATATTTATTCTTAAATTTCCGAGCTCTTTTAGATCCGGTCGACGTTTGAGTACACTAATTGCGATCGAAAGTCCGCGCTCAATTAATCGCAACTTGAAAATGTCTCTGTGATCGTGTCGAGTGGGTCAGACATTTTCAAGATGACCAAATGTTAAAGTTCTCGAACATGCCTGTAGTGTCTAGATATGTCTGTCTCTATAAGAATACGAGAGTACTCCAATAAATATATCGACCGGTGGTGTGGTGGTGTTGTGTTGTAGTGGTGACCGGGATTCCACAAGAGAGCAGTCACTTCTCATTACCATGTCCGGTTAAGATCCGACCTCACGTCCCCGCTCGCCTCTCAAAATATATATATTCGCAATAAATAGGGGGAGAAAAAATCGATATTCCCGATGCCCACGTGAAAAGCACATCCAGGCAGACGGAAAGAGACAGACAGACAGACAGACAGATAGACAGACAGATACGGCCGATTGTGCTTTGTGGGTCAATTATTACTCCATTTCATGGGGAGGTGAAAGGGAAAGCGGGGCAGTCTATGGTCATTACTGTCGTGTAAATGTATGAATCTATGGTTCATTGACTATTCCGCAGGTATATACCGGTATATTGATGGGATATGACTTTAAACTACCGGGGGACACGTGTTCTTCCTTTAGAGTTTCGGGTGTCCGGTCGGTCGTGTTCTCTTTCAGGCGTGAAAATAAAGCACGACATGGCTCTAGGGGTGAATGGTCGCGCAAATGCTCACAGGAAGCTGATGAAAAAATAACACCACGCGCGGGACAACGACAATTCCCATATTTAAAAGCCGGGTATAGGTTGAATGTCCTGCCCTGGTTGCCTGTCTGCCAACAACAACAAGCCCCACTTGTGTGCCTGTCTGTTTCATTTGTCTGTCTGCCTGAATATCTGTCTGTCTGTCTCTCTGTCTGCCTCTTGGTCTATCTGTCCGTACGTTTGTCTGTCTGTCTGTCTGTCTGTCTGTCTGTCTGCCTAACTGGCCGTCTGTTTGTAGGAATGTGTGTCAAACTCTCTATTGTATGCTTGCTTTTTTCCATGTCTCCAATCCGTCTGTGTGTATCGGTTTGTCTTGCATCAGGGATCAAAGTTGATTATTGGATTTGGTCTGTTCAACCCCGTTTCCGACGGAAGTTTTTAAGGCCACAAAACATATGATACAGTGTGTGTTTGTATTGATAAGCGAAAATACACCCCGAGTCAAGAAAGGAACACAGCAAAAAAGCCGTGACAAACACACACACACTTCCACGCGCAGACACAAGAGACACACTAGGCCAGATCGATTTGTTGATTGACCGACGGACCGACCGGCGCGATCTGTAATGGAGAAAACGACGGCACTTCCGGTCCATAACTGGTCATATCTGTACATTAGTCGCTTTATTTACAGAGCCCCAATGCAAGATGCATACGGTAGTGTGGCGTAGTCATCCATGTGCGCCCGGCTTTGTCCGCATCAAATATGCATTATAAATTCGATTAAGCCTACACCCCCGGAAGGCGCTGCAGCTGTCCAACCGTGTCGCTCTACTTTTAAACATTCATATCAGACTGACATGTAGACCAAAATTACATATCTGACGAAGCGGGGGGGGGGGTATAAAAGACTAATAAATACCGGTGTAAGGAAAGAGAAAACAGACAAAGACAAACACACAGACAGCCAGATACATAGAGAGACAGGCAAATTCAGATTCAGAAAAACAGACAGATAGACGAACGGACAGGCAAGCAAGCAAACAGAGAGACAGACAGAGAGACAGACAAACAGACAAAAGAATACTTCCTTCAGACATCTATAAAATAGACATACAAATAAATGCTAGCACTTCCTGCCATAAACGCAAAAAAAAATCCAGACAAATTACACCTCTAAAGACGTTTCGCAAACTGCAATATATATGTCGCATAAAAAACCGTCAGTTTAGAGGTCCACCGTTCGTTCTTCTTTTCTGGATGTAATAAAAAAGTTCGCAATTTGATGTGGGAGGATTATGAGAGGTGTCATTGTGGATTCACGCCTGGCTCCAGTTTGAACTCTCGATGGTGTGAATCCGAGGGCGCGCGCGCGCACCACAATCTTCGCCGATTTACGAGGCATTTTTTATCGGTTTGTCGTAAAACGCGCCGATAAAGCGAGAAATTGGTGTATCTCAAACTCAACGTACACTTGCTGTGTGGTGCGGTGTGACTGTGAGGGACAATTGCGTGGAAGAGGCTTTTGTTAGAGTTTTGCGATGCATTTTCTGTATATATATATATATATGTTTCTGCTGCGGCAAGGCGGCGATAAATCAGCCAATATATATGCCTGACATGCCAAACTGACATCTTCTCCGCGGCGGAAGTTGAGAGAGATACTGTACGGTACAGTTGACACGCACAGCGCTCGTAAACGCCGCTGAAATCAAAGGGATGGCTTCTTGATCCTGAGAACCTCGGGGGGATGTGAAATCTATTTGTGGCTCGAGAGACAGAATCGTGACCGAGAACCCCAATGACTGACTGACTGACTGACTGAGCCTCTCGTAAACGATCGAATGGGAGGAGCAGGGAAAAAGGTCACTAGGTTAACGTCAATTTTTTCCACCCACTTCAGATTGCTATTGATTTTTTATGCTGTGTGTGAGGCGATCAACTTACCGGTGTACCTGATGGATTTCTGACGTGATGATCTATTGTCATGTAAACTGTTCTATGGGCTAATCACTGTCATGCTCAACAAAGAGGACACTCGAAGAGGGAAACAGGCATTCAGGCAATATGTTATAGGAAATGATGGCAAATAGACTAGTGGGAGTCCGCAGATAGACAAAGGAATAACATAAAGAATAACGCAGGCAATAAGACAAACAGACAAGCAGACATATAGATAGTCAGACACGCAATCGGATACTGAGACAGACATCTAGACAACTAGACAAAAGGCAAAAAACAGACAGGTAGACAACAGACAGACAACCCGGCAAGCAGATAGATAGGCAGACAGACAGACAGACAGACAGACAGACAGACAGACAGACAGACAGACAAAGACCAAATCCAGACAATTCTTCCTAAGACGAAATTATTGGCTTCGATTTCCAATTTCCAAGTCCACTTTGTTAGTCTTGATCTCGAATGAGTTGTCTGTGCCGGGCATACCTTTTTCAACGTTCCCTGTTCCGTTCCCAGGAATGCCACCGTGTAGGCATGAGTGACAGACACGGCCACACTGGTCACTCGAGTGTCAGTCAGAGTCAAGATGGGTGACGCTAACAGCGGCAGCGATCCGTTGTAGGGGTAGTTGAAGTCGATCCCGCAGAATTCATCGTTGATGTCAATTTGCTGTAAAGCAGAGATAGAAGATTCGGTTAGGCGAGAGCGAGAACAGACAGACGGACGCGGAAACCAAATCGCTAATTTATTTCACACAATTTCCCTGGAGTCCAGGCCGAAGTAATATTGCCAATTTCGATCAA
>LRSR01005578.1:0-14637 GCA_001579985.1 Hypsibius dujardini | reverse complement strand
TCCCGTCAAGCCCGCTGTAATGAAGTCTTCCACCGCCTTGGAGTAGCGCGCTTCTTCGGTCTTGGGCTTCAGGGAAGAACGAACCTCTTGCGCGGACTGCGTGCCGCCTTCTTTCTTCTCCGGCTCCTGTGTTTGCTCATCCAACTGGGCGGTCGGAGCTGTGGCCGCACCCGATGCGTACTTGTATCCACAACTGGTGAAGTCATCCACGGAGCGTTTGAACTCGGACGTGGATTCGGTTCCGGGTACCTCGACGGGTTCCATCAGAAAGTACTCTTGCTCGCTGTCCAGCATCTGTCTGCGCTGGCTGTCAACGTGGGACCTCCGAATTTCGTATAAATCCCGTTTTTGATTGTTGCGATTTTTGAAAGCGAGCTCGGCTCGTTCGCAGCACTTTTCGGCGCAGTTGACTTTTCGCTCCAAACTGGCCAGGTCGAGGGCACCGATCAGCTTGGTGTAGGTGCTGAATGCCGGAGATATGCGGAGGCTCGCTACGTTATCTGGAATGGCACGATTAAGCGGTATTTGTATTTAGCGCGCATATTTGTAGTAATAAATACGTTTAGTTTCTATTTAGTTAATTACATTTTTTGTTGTCAAATTTGTTTTCAAAATTTGGGTTCTTTCGGAATCGTGTCTGACCGTTATTCCTTACCTGTTTGACAGGAGCAGAGTAGATTCTCGACCTCTTCCCGCACCGTCTTCAAAATATCCTTGTACTGATGCACTTTATCCATCAACGCGTTGATCCGCCCTTCGACCACCTCCTTCAATCGGTGACGGTTCTCCGCAATCTCACCGTACATCACCTCCCGATCCAGCTGCATCGTTCTAATACAACCTTCGAGGGCCCGAATACGCTTCTCATTGAACTTGAGAATTTCCTGTTGTTTCTTCGCGTACTTCTCCAGCTCATTCTGCACCACGGACTCGAGTTTCTTATTCTGCGCTACTCGAGTGGCAAAGAGCGCTTCGTGTTTGTTCATTTCCGCCTGGAGTGCGCAGTGTTCCTTCTCCGCGGATCGATGTACCCGTTCAAGAGCTTCACTTTCCGTGCTGATCATGGTCTCCCGTTGGATCCACTGCAGCGAGGAATCATCCACCAGACCTTCGAGCTTCCCCAATATCTGAGCGTAATCTTGGACGAATTTCGTTTTCGTGCTGATTTGCGTCTGAAGGTACTTGTCGAAATCCTCGCGAAGGTCCACCGCTCCGGCGACCCGTTTTCGCTCCCTAGTCAGCTGCAGGAAATTTCGATTGAGCTTTTCCGAGCTGTTTTTCAGGGCTAGATCGAGATTCTCCTGGTCCTGAACCAGGCAAAGGAGCCGGTCGTTCGCCATTTTGATTTTGTCACCCGAGTATTCGTTACTAATGGACAGACGGGTAATCTCTTCGTCGTACCGGGCTTTTAGGGATTCTCGGGCGTTAATTCCGCTGACCAGTTTCTCCATCATGCAGACCAATTCTTTGCGCGTGTACCTGCCGCAGGGATCGTAGATGTGTGAAATATCGTCCAACACAGCCGAATTTGTCGACTTCGCAGAGAACGTATCTAGGCCCTTTGCAAGGTCGTGCTCACTTTGAGTGGGACACATTCCTACAGCAAGGTAATACGATGAATAATCAAGCTTAGAACAGGCATGTCTGTGTGTCTGTGTGTCTATGCTGTCTATCTGTCTGTCTGTGTGTCTGTTTGTCTGTGTGTCTGTGTGTCTGTGTGTCTGTGTGTTTGTCTGTCTGTCTGTCTGTCTGCCTGTCTGTCTGCCTGTCTGTGTGTCTGTCAGTCTGTCCTGCATTTCTTTCGATTGTTATCCAGCATTGTATAGCTTACCAAGAGCCCCCGGCGGTTCTTCATCCTGATTCAACTCCATAATGGAATCATCCCCATGCATATCCAGCTGCGAATTCGGTGACCCCATAAGATCAAGATCGCCCGATGCGCTCCCATCCACCGAACCATCACTCGGATGCTGATGTGCCTGATGATGATGAGCGTCCTGCTGCGGGTGATGTCCACCCTGTTGTGGATGATGTGGATGGTGAACTTGCGCCTGTTGAAAGTGTGCAGCAGCCTGCGCAGCCGCCATCTGATTATCCGAACTGACCGCTTCATTCACCGATCCCGGGTCCGACTTGGCGTCCTTATGCGGGATCTCCTGCACCCGCACCGACTCGTTAAACTTAACGTTCATCCTGTCACGACTCGAGGCAGTCGAAACCGCCCCACCCCGACTGCGTGACTTCAAGCTGCTTCGACTGCTGTGCTTACTCCGTTTGCCAACAGAATGCCCACTTCCGCCACTTCTATTATCACCGTGCTCCCCGACTGACGCGACGGACGACGAAGAAGCGGCTGAGTTGACCACCGCCGCCTTGGCTGCATCACCGCCTGCGTGCTTGTCGTGACCCTTTGAGCCGGACTTGCTCTTCTTTTCCTTCTGCCAAGGCCATTTCTTTTTCTTCTTCTTCTTATCACCCCCGCTGTGTCCACTGTGATCACTGTGTCCGCTCTCCGAGTCTCCGTGATGACCCTTACGGTGGTGCTTGCCACCTTTTCTGCCCTTTTTCATTCTGCGGAAACAACTGGCACAGCCGTTGATCATCTCCTTGTACAACTTCTCCCTCAGCCTCCGTTTCGATCCGCCACGGGACTTCTTCCTGGTCGCCGCCGCTCGGTCTGCTCCATCCTGAACGGAGGGTGCGGCACCGAGCTTCGCGTTGTTGGGGGCCGAAACCGTGGAGCCCCCGGAAGCGCCGCTTTTGTTGTCGCTCTTTCCGTGACGGGATTGGTTGCGTTTGCTGCCGGAATCTTTGAACTCGGCGCTTTCGCCCTTTGACGTCTTCGAGCGACCGCGGCGTGGCATCGATAGCACTTATTCCAGATAGCTCAGTCGTATTTATCACCACTGGGTACAATGAAGGTCCGGTGCGATTCCGGCCAGCAGCGGCATATGCTTTTTGGGCACAATAGGCAAATATGTGAAGGGAATATGTCTTATAGTATTGTGTTTACTTTATCCTTTAAATACCGCCCCGTGAGATGAAGTGTTTGCGCTATCCACTGCGAAAGCCAACTTGGCAACACGCGAGTACGTCTTGGTCAAGGTCAAGCAGCCAACAAGTGACGAATGAATGAAAGACGTCCCGTACTTGCAATCGCAGAGCAATTCGTTTTAGTAGACCCTTCAACAATTACAATCGGCTAGCTTGGTAATTGACACAAGCCACTTAACCGAGTGAAGTGTGATGCTCGCGTGTAGAAATGATCATTGCTTCAAAAAATGAAGCCAACAATTCAACTGGTGAAGTTTGTGTGTTGATCTCACGTTCTAAACGACTTCGTTTAAGGATATCAAGATAGCGATCAGCGGTCAGACAAACGGTAAGACGGACATCTCTCCTCTGTCAGGTACAATGCAAAATGAATGACGAACAATTATCCTCAGGCCCACATTAGTGTTGCATAGAGACCCTGCAGTGTTATCTGAGTAGAAATCCACGATTCTCGATTGCACGTAATTTGGATAGTTACAGATGTGCCTTAAGTTTTGGACTTGCATCGACATGGCATTCAGACGCAGATGTTTAGAATCCAATAAAAACCTGTCGCGTTGGTCTCGTGATGATCACTCGTTCAGACGATAGTGGTTAGTTTGCAGTATTGGCACGCATGCATAGCTACCATGCGCTACTTGGTGCTGTTAGCTCCGTCGAAGTTTCTTGTATCCTGCGCCATTTTCATCATCTTAATTTTTGGGCAGCCATGTGTGGTGGAAGCGGTTGCGGCAACCGGAATGTCTTATGCCGGACTGGGCGGTGACCCTACGCAGTTATGTGTCAACGTGCCTGTAAGGCTCCATTTGTTTTGATCGTTCACTGACAATGCTATGATTATATGTGCATCAAGTTGTCATGGTTGCGTCTATGCCACCAAGCTTGTGGCAATCCAATTAACTCCCTTGGAGGTGCTATTGTGGGACTACCAGTGTGTGGCACCCAGCGCCAAACTATCTGCCCAGACTACGTGAGAAAGCATGTTCTCATGAGATCTGGGCCAGAACTGGGCCAAATTGGGCAAGAATCGGTGAGAAAAGTCCTCACGAGATCTGTTCGGACTTTCTGGCCAGAGGCAAGTGAGAATTCGGTGAGAATCACACGAGACTCATGCGAGAAAAATCTCGGCTGAATTTTGAGCAGAATTACAAGAGGATTTTTTAGTTAGAATTACACAAAACTTTCTGGCCAGAATTATACGAGAACTTCCTTGCCAGAAATGCACCAGATATTTCTTTTGTGAAATTGTAGCTGGCCATTCTGGTGAGATCTGACAGAGATCTCGTCAGAGATTTTTAAGAGCTTTCTGGCGAGAACTGCCGGATTTCTCACCCAACACTCTTGCCAAGAATAGTACGTTAAATTCGTCAGATCTCGTGAGATTGTACATGGGATTTCACCAGATCTGGGCCAGATCTGACAAAAATTGAGCGCTGGGCAGTGTCAGAGGTCCAGACACTTGCTAGTCCCGCAGGGCTGCTCATGGGGAGTTGCTTGGGTTGGTACTCCCTGCTAGTCTGGGGTACCCCATGCTAGTCTGGAGTACCCATGCTAGTCTGGAGTACCCCATGTTAGTATTGGGTACCCCATGCTAATCTTGGGTACCCTGTGCTAGTCTGGGGTACCCTGTGCTAGTCTGGTGTACCCCATGCTAGTCTTAAGTACCCCATACTAGTCTTGAGTACCCTTTGCTAGTCTGGGGTACCCTGTGCTAGTCTTAAGTACCCCATGCTAGTCTGGGGTACCTCGTGCTAGTCTGCGGTACCCCGTGCTAGTCTGAGGTACCCCTGCTAGTCTGAGGTACCCCGTGCTAGTCTCTATGTGAGGTGAATGAAATATTTGAAAATAGTTTAGACTGACGCTCACACCGAATGACGCCACAGACGACATTGACGCCGCATGGAGCGCATTTCCGTCCGGGTACTGTACCCTGATCGGCGATCTCGTCGCCCACACCGCCAACTCGTCGGCTCATTTCGATATAAAATGCAGCAGTGCCCAAACGTACCTCATCACAGCGCGGTCGTCTCCGGCTGTGCAAATAAAAGTGGCGGTAACAAACTGCCAAGACCTCTACGGCTGGTATGCCGTTGCAGTTGCCCGAGAGCCCGACGGAAGCATCATTCAAAACGTCGATTGGGAGACCCATGACCACCTGACGATTCGCTTGTGGATCCAAGGCAGACATAGCAAAGACGATCCGACGCTCAGCAGCACGGGATCGGATATTGCACCTAGCCCGGCAAACGCGGATATCACACGTGCGTTTCAGCGAATGGGATTGTCGCCACGACTGACAACGAGTTTCCGCGACCAATTTGATGTGTTCTTCTACTGCGATGCAGCCGTGGCTCCTGTCGCGGACAGTAAAAATGGCTTTTACGTTTTCACTTGCCCGAAAACTCCCAATGACCGCTACGGCTACTATAAACACCGACTGAATAACGGTAAACCAAACCGGGTGCGCGATGAAGTTCTTGAAAATAAGTGCGCTAGTGGACTAGAAATTTTTTTAAAACTTATCCTGAAATTGTTATATTTCTTACTGAATTTGACCAGTCACTGAAAAAGGGGAAGACACATAGAGAAACAAAAATACCATTAACATTGACTAGAGCATCGCCACGTGTTTTTAACGAGAGATAATTGCACCACTAAGTGACGATTGGGCGCGTCTCTGAAGCAAACCTTGTCGTCTTTATATAACTTGAATAAATACGCAATCGTACTGTTAAGTGTAATATCGCTTGCATTTAAGTAGCATCATCACTGCCCCCGTTGGGCAACGACAGCAACCCTTCCCTGTACCGTCAGGGGAGTGACTTACAAAGTCTGCGGTATGCCCCTAAGAATCTCCCCGTCGACCTGACATACCAGCAGAAAGTGCAGGTAGTTACATCCGGACAGCCCTACTACTTTGGCTACACGGTATCATCGAATACCTTAGTCCTCAGCAGACCGAAGTTCCAATTCATCCCGCCAATCGCTGGGACTACATTGATCTGGGCCAAAGGGACCGCAGCCCTGCGCTATGAGCCGTGCAATTCCAATTTCATAATCGGCATTTCCAAAGCGGGAATTTTTTACTACACCACCGACGAGTTTGCCACGTCGGCCCCACTTACCGTCCAACTGGGCGCACTGACATCCGCGACCGTGGCGGACCTTCATGTTACTAAGTCTTTCATTTACTTCTTGCTGGATGACGGGCCGCTATACGCACTGAACCGAGCTGTGACTAACGGACTTGCCACACTGATCACCCCAACGTCAACTACGCTGACTCTCGGGAAGCTCATGGGGATCAAGGTTCCCGAATGGTGCACTAGCCCGTCCAATACCGCAGCACGCGATGTCTTCGTGGCGTGGACTAATGAGGTCTTCGTCATGGGGACGTACGATGACTCGCCAACCCAATACTTCACCGTTTCAGTTCCTCCAGTACTACTAAAGGACGGTAAAATAATTGGTGAGTGCGACGTTTTATGTATATACACAACAGGTAAACAGGCAGGCAGGCAGAGCAGGCAGACAGACAGACAGACAGACAGACAGACAGACAGACAGACAGACAGACAGACAGACAGTTCCATCACTTTCTATGCGAACAGTGCATTACGGAATTTTATATTGTTTGTTATTGTTCACACAGACATTTCCCTCGACCGCACTCCGGGACGGCCGGCTTGTTTTATACTGTTCAACTCTGCGACCTTGGGTGTTTTCATCCATTACTACTACAACACGGGTGGTGATCACAACTGGCTGGGGTTAGTGGCAGGAGCCGTGCCTGACCCCACGAAAACCTTTGGCGGGAGTGGTGTCCTCTCGACATCTCCCTACCCTCAGGCGCGGCTTTACTCCTTCATACACGGACCCCCAAGTGTGGCAGTGACCCTTCTTGCATCAATTATACGAGTTCTTCCTGACCAACGAAGACCGTTTAAGCTGACCAACAAGCCCATCACTGACGCAACCGCATACCCATCCACAACTGCGGTAGGTGAAATCCCACTTTTCTCTCGGCCATAAAATCCATGCTGCAGAATAGTTCTAGTTCCGTTTAACGTAACGTAACGTAACGTTCTGGCGCGTGTCCGTAGATCCCGACCCAGCCCATCCTAATGGCCCAGTTTGCTCGAAGTGGCAGCTTGTTTTTCATCACGGCCATGGACGCCGCGGGTTCCGATAACAACGCAAAGTCCGCGCACATTTACCTCGGAGATGCCAATTCGGACTGGATGACCATCATCAAGGAAGACATCCAGGACAACTGGCTCCTGCGCTTGGATCGTTTCGACCAAGCATGGCTCATTCAAATGCCGGACGGCAAGCTGAAGCAATACCTCGACACCACCACGCAGATCATGAACCTCGGCGGGGATAAGCCCCCAGCCTGCCCCTATTCCATCTTCGACGCCCAGGGGGATGATCTGTTCTACGCCGTGGATATCGGAGCGACGTACAAGGTCCTGACGACGCTGTGGTTCCCTGTGGCCAACTCCATCATGACGCTGGCTGATCAAACGAAGGCTGATCAAACGAAGGCTGCACTGTCACTCGACGTTGTGGTGTCACGACCGTTGGCTAACGAACCGTTCACCGACTACGATATGAACACGACGGTTCTGGAGGACCGACAAGTGTTCGGCGACACGGTGCGGGTTGTCAAGACCATCATCATGCAGAACGCTTACAGCAAGGGCGATGGGCTGGTCTCAATTGCACGGGAAAGCCCGATGAGTACGGTGTGCATTCACCCTTCCTTGGTGACACCGTCTTGCACAAAGAGGTCTATTCGCTGTTTCTTTACGCAAGCGACTTGTCCCGCTGGATTGTCCATCAGACTGATCCCGCAAAACCCTTGCAGTGCGGCGTACCCGGCTACGTTAACGATTCCCAAGACGTACTTAGGTAAGCTTTTAATCTCAACATACTATTAGGGGGAGCTATTAACTGGTGAGTGCGCGAAGGTGAGACAGAGAACGAAAACGAGAGAGTAGCGACACTGATTTTATGTTGTGAGCGTCGAGACGAGAGCTCGAACGCTCACCATAGGAATACAGCAGCAATTTTCTAGCAGAAAGGACTTTACCTCCACCGTGGCCCGCAAAAAGCCCGGATATGGGGGGGTGGTTAAAATGCGGCCGACAGGCTGACGATAAATACTCAATATTTTTTCTGGTGATCCTTGTGGAACTCAGATTGTCATTTTCCTGGTTAATATAAGAAGGATTTCTTAGAAACAGAGTTTTGTTTTAATTTTGCGCGTCAAATTATGATTCTCATAATACTGGTGTTGAATCAATGAATCAAGCGATGTGAGAACCAGTTGAACGCATTGGCCAAAATTGGCTCAAACTCCGACCACGCCATTTTGCTGGGCGCAGGTAAAAATTTGGCTTTAACTCGGTCAGCCTGGAGTTTCAGCCACGTGTGTGGGACTGTGCTGCGTTGATTTGGTGAATTCTGAATTGTCACAATATATCGGTACTGTAATCTCGCGTTAGACCGGGACAGCGTATGAGCTGTGGAGCATTTAATCGGCCACGCGGCTTTGTGCTGGTGTGTACGATGGACACAAGCCGTGCACACGTTCCACTCCAGTATGACTGTCCCTGTCTAACGCGAAAATACAGTACTATTTTCGCCATAAGTTAAAGCCACTGAAAATAATAATAAAAACAACTGTTTCGTTCCAGGTCCGCACGGGACGAACCAGAATGTGAGCATACCATCGGGTCTAATGTGCGACGCACCCTACTACCGCGACCCATACGTACCGAAATTCGGTCTATACTATTTCGGAAATCTTATCGAAAACGTCAGCGTGGATTTCTACCTCTTCGAGGAAAACTGGAGGAACGATTTTACATACAACGCTTCGGAGAAAGACGCACAGTGTCTGCGTGCAGCTCAAACCACCACTAGCATCAGCGAATGTGAACTGAACCCGGTGAAGGTCAAACCATCCGACAGCTACGCCTGCTGGGGCCCGCCTAATTACAAGTCCTGCTTCACCACCCCGACCGCGACGGAATCCGGCCCGTCCGAGGCCAAAAACTACGAAATCCTTAATGCATCCGGTGTTAATGCGATTGAATTCCCCACGGACCACGCTGCGACCTACGTGTTTGTAGCGCAAGTCTTGGAGCCCAACTACAGCTTCTGCAATCTGGCCACGCAGTTTGTGATAATGCCGTCGGGCTTTGGAGACACACCAGATGCGCTGATTCCCGTGTGGATGTTCATCGCCAGCTGTGCGGGACTGTGTTTATTCTTCTGGACTGTCTACCTGATCTACGCGGTCAGCTGGAATGAGAATCGCATCGGCTTCCAGATGCTGGAGAAGAGGTCCGTACCGCGGGCGTGGCATTTGCTCACGACCGGGGAGCACAAACTTCTGTTCACGGGAAGTGAAGCACGGCGAAAGGTGTTTTTACCCGTTGAAGTTATTCAAGGCAAAGAAAAGATTCAGTAGCTGTTGCGTTGGTTTGGCTTTAACCAAATTCCAATAGCTTTCAGTACTTACAGGAAGTGTAGAAAAATGGGTCACAAGAGAGCCAAAAGAAAGAGACGGTGAAAGATACAGGGAACTCAGACGAATTTCGAAGCAAGTAGCGGATTCACGTTTGCCTGAACCCAGTCGAAGGATCGGACGTCTAGCAATTCGATAAAACGGAAAAAGCTGTTTTGATTTAACACCGTCTTCGCACCAAAATTACATTGCGGGTCGTTCAAAAGAGAGGAAGATATGTAGACAAAAGACGAATTGATCACTCCCAAACAGGCAGAGCTCGCGGGTTGTCCAACTGGACAGACGGTGAACTGCTTCTTTCCGACTCCTTTCCGTTTAGGCGTATGCTCGCTAATTTGTTTTGTTTGTTTTGTTCTGTCGCTTTAATTGTGGGCCGACGCTTCGTTTTGAATCACCGTTCGTATGGGGCACTAATATTCGCTCAACTTTGAATGTGTTGCAGAAAATTAGGTTTGTCACAGCCCACTAAATTCTCTCAAAAGCAAATGACTAGTTAAGTACCTTTCCTAAAAATTGATTTGCCTCAAATCCAATGTCAACAATGTGTCGTACATCTGTTTTTGTAAAACTGGCTCTTTTTACCTGCCAAATTTCTCCAGAATCTACCAGTTTGCTTTGAGAATAACCATTTTGCGGGCACATTTTAGGACAAAGTGCTGATTACTGTATGTTCGCGTTAGACAGGGACAGTGTACGAGCTGTGGAACGTTTAATCGGCCACGCGGCACTTGTGCTGTGTGTAGAGTGCACACAACCGTGCACACGTTCCCACTCCAGTACAACTGTCCCTGTCTAACGCGAAAATACAGTACATCTTTTTTCACAAGTCACGGAACTTTAATATGCAATGGTTATCCGCCTCTTTTCAGAATCATAAGTTTTGAAACTCTAGATTAGAAATAGAAATAACTGTAGAACACACGCTTATATAGTCAGGGATAAAGAATAATTCCTGAGCTCACGTACTAGTTCCTGCCGACATAGCGGAACTATGTACATGATAATAGCTGAGTAAGTACATTATAGAATGTGATGATAGGTAGGAATGAGTTAATTAGGTTGACAGACTGTACTATTAGTAAGTGATGGGTACCTGTTGGGTACCATCCAACAATATCCCTACCCTTCCAACTACATTTGAAGGAGCAATGCAGCGCACCACAAATCGTTTGGATGTGATAAGGAGTACGGCCTATTCCCATCTATGACATTCGTTATTCACTTTGCCAAGGGTCGAAAGTACATTTCGTTGTACTATTCTGTTCATAATTTGATGTGAAATCGATTTGCAAGCGATTCAAGATTGCATTTGGGATCGGCTAACGTCAGAAAACAAACGTTCAATCGTTTCAACGAATTGGGCCGTGATGGGTGCTGGCAGTGGTTCAGAACAGGTCATCAAAAGGGGCGGCTAATAATCGGACTCCTCGTGCTACAGTCGGCTGACCAGCTATGATTTTATTTCAGTTATGAGTTTCAAAACGGTTTCTGTTATTTCTTTTAGTCACGTGAACTTAGGCAGTCAATGAAAATATCTACGTTCTTGGGGAGTTTATTACAACGTCGTGTGGTTGCCCGGGACCGCCAGTCGGGGAAGGTGGCTTGTTTGTTATCACAGCCTCGTCGTCGCTGTACGAGTCCAGCGGTTCAGTGTCGTCGGAGAAATCAAATTCACTCATTGAAGCGACAAGTGGCTTCTCCACATTCACCGGCTTCGGTACGCAGTATTCCGCCAGCGTCGATGGTACGTGGATGCCCTCCTTCTCCGCTTCCACCCTGGACGTCTCCACCTGTTCTCTGATTATCTTTTCGTACTCCTTATCGCCCTTCTCCTTCCACCGTCGGTACATAATAGAAGCCTCCACGTTGGCCGGAGAGTTCGTATTGGGTTCGTTCAGCAGTGATATGATGCTCATCAAGACTGAATAGGCGTTTTGCGTGGGGTTCCACCTCTCGGATGGCAGTTCACCGGACCTTTGATTATCCGTCTGGGGGTGCAGGATGGAGATGCAGACCGATCCGTTGGCGTAGACATTGGGATGCCACATTTTTGTCAAGAAGTGCACGGTTGGTGGACTGAAAACGGAGTCACGTGTTATGTCATTGATCACGTGACCTCGCCAATATGCTTTTTTTCCTGGGTTCACCTTACCTGAATGGGTAGCCGGGTGGAAACCTAAAATCACACGTACAGAACTGGTCACGGGAGACGCACAGAACTGGTCACAGAAATGTCTTTCAGGTCATAGGAATGTCTTTCAGGTCATTTGTTTTTTATTCAGCTTACTTCATGCAGGCTTTGAAATATCCTCCAGCGTAGAGGGTGTCTGGTGGGCTATCAAGACAAACGGTCACGAGTAGTCGGACGACGCTGGGTAGCTTACCGACTCAACCGTAGGTAAGTATCTTAAGTAGCTTAAGTAGTCTACCGACAAAGTACAACCGACTTACCCAAAGATTCCCGCCTCCCATTCGAATAAATTATCTTCCTGGACGAGTTTGACGGTGAAGCCTTCGGTCCGTTCCTTCTGGAGGATCTGCATCTCCTGCATCAGCACTCGGGCCGCCTGCTGGTTGGCCGGATTGACCTTCTGCGCGCGTACATGGTGTGGCTGGGACGAGCTGGACCCATTTGACATTCCTTATTTCCTCGCTTACTGAAAGCAAGGATAGAAAAAAGTAGGAAAGGGAATCCGAAAAAAAATGAATCTCAGTAAGATTTAGTTCGGAAAGAATGCCCCGGGCTCACCTGATTTGTAAGCGTTTTCGCTGAAGTTAACAACAGCACAATGGCATCGCCCCAGCAGGACCCCTGAGCGACGAGACTGTTGGATCTGGGAGAGAGTTAACCTTTTTTTTATCTCGCTGGGGTGAGTTGGTATTGTTCGTTCAGTAGCAACCACATCATCGACAGCTGACCCTGTAGTGACATACATGTATCATAATAATTATCGGCACAAGCACATTCTTTGGCCGAATAATCTGAATAGCTGTGTGGCAAGCCAGATATGCATAAAGGTCAAATAGCATTTCAAATTCTGAACTGCAAAAAAAACCAAATTTTGAACTGAAAATTAACTATTTTTAATGGCAAACAGTGCCACTGCCTTTTCGTTCCTTGTCAAGACTTCAATCACTGCTCAAGCTGTTTGTTCTGAGAACGCAATGAGGGAACTTTGTCAATGGGCTTAGAACACGACATGAAACGCCAGTGTTCGCTGTGCAAAAAGGTTGAGGTAATCCTTGTGAAACTGTTTTGGGCAGCTCATAGTCAGCAAACTTTAATCACTTGGCATTGTGATCTAATGACATCTTATTACTAATTTAAATGTGGCGCTAAAGATTGTAGTTGGTCGAATTGCACACTAACGAGCTTACCGATCCAATGCGGAACACAATGTTACTCCGGCTTCTCTTCCAACTTCTCCTTCTCCGAGTCGGCCGAAGCTACTTTCTCCTCTGCAGCAGCAGCTTGAATCTCCTCTACAGTCTCCTCATCGCTATCCTCCATGTCATCAACCTCTTGCTCCACAATCACCGATAACCCTCCGGCAAGCGGTAACAATTGTGGCGTCGGCGACCCTTGCGGATTTATCAAAGACACGCGTGAGGTCGTCGAAGACGCCCGTGGAGACTTGGCCGATTTCGTCGGAGATATCTCCACCGCCTCAGAAGTTGGCGTCGACTCTTCCGTATCCGACGCCACCACAAGCACAACTTTCGTCTTCTCCTCAGTCATCTTACTCGGAGAAGCCCATGCGACCTCCGGTGCGACATGCCCAGACGTGCGCGGATGCTCCTCCACCGGCTCGTAGTCATCCCGGTCAAACGCGGCAAAAATATCATCCAATCGAGGATGATTCCCATCGTCCTCCAACACATGCGACGGATAGTCCGGCTGAACCACCCGTTCAGTAACCTCTGACTCTGCTTCAATCGCGACCGGGTCCTCCGTTGACGTAGGGTCCTCCGTGGACGTAGGGTTCTCCGTCGACGTAGAGTTCTCCGTCGACGTGGGGGTCTCCGTCGACGTAGAGTTCTCCGTCGACGTGGGGTTCTCCGTCGACGTAGGGTTCTCCGTCACTGGAGCAACCGCAGCAACTTTCTCTCGTTCTCCTCTCTCCTCGACTTCAGTCGTGCCGGACTCCTTCCAACCTTGTTCTACTTCCGCTTCGTCCGTCTGGAACTTCGAAGCAACCAGAGGTATGACCGTCGTTGTCGGTGACAGCGAGTCTTCATCCTCCGAATCGACATTGTCGTCTAACGAAACATTCAAGTCCGAGATGGCCATTTCAGTGCGATGCATGGTGTTGCGGCTTCCGCTCGACCGGATCGAGTTCCGAGCGTTACTGTCGGACCTTGTCGGCTGGATCGCCTCACCGGTATCAGCCGCCGCTCGTTCCGCTTCCGCCTTAATAGCCATGACCTTTCCGTATTCAAGCTGCTCGACCATCTCGTCGAGCGGTTCAATCACCGCAGCCGCCATCTTTCGGCCGTGATTTCGGGGTACCGACCGCGGTCGGATTTGCCGGCGGGGAATGACGTTGGGATGGGTGACGCTTCTATTTTCCAGCGCCTGATCCGCTTTAGCTTTCTTCTCGATGGATTTTATCGCCCGACTTTCCAGAAAACGATTCATCTGCACCTTTTCGAACCATTTTTTGACGTACGTCAGCGGGAACTGATGCATTTGCGTTTTGTGACTGGTGATTTTACGTCGCAGAACGGCCAGAATTATTGTAGCGCTCGGTTCGATAACCGATGCGTCCACTCGACTTCGGTAGAGTTCCCGAAGTTGTTGGTCAAGCTTGGTGATGGGTCGTCGGAAGCGCTCGCGCTTTTCTTCGGCGGTTTTAGTGATTCCGTTGGGACCTTGAAGATTTGCCACCTCCAAAGTCAGTTCTGAGACCTGGTGATGAGGCGACAGTGAAATTTCTCTGAACTTTATTCCTATGCACTCTGTTCCTCTTTGTTTTGTTTCAGCAGGCACTTGATTAACATAAAATTTAATTAGTTTTGCGGCATTTTAATTTTCAATCTCGAAC
>LRSR01005572.1:0-13451 GCA_001579985.1 Hypsibius dujardini | reverse complement strand
ATAACACTCGGTAAATGTATAACATTGTACGGTTATGTCACCGTTTCTTCAGCGTAATCCAGTCAAGGCCGGTCAATCGAGAGCACTGGCATTTTTTGCATGCCTCCAGTACCTCGTAGCTGTCGGACTTCTTGTACTCATCTCGTGGCTTGCTGACATTTCGACCGCGAATGTTGTTTGCAATGGCGTGCTGAACAAACAGAAAAGAAGTGATTCAAGTCAACAGGCACCCTGGAAAGCAGCAAGTCATCTACGGCGGCTAGCGGACCGGTTAACAACTGATTGTTCAACGTCTGTCAGAATTTTCGCACCGCCACCAACACTTACGAAGATGCAGAAGAACACCCGGCTAATGAGACTTCCGGTCGGTGGAGTGTCTTGATAGAACGGTTTTCCGAGCAGGAAGAGCACTGCAATAGAACAGACAACCTGTGATCAGCAAACAGGGGGAAGACAAAACAGTCAGGAACGACGGACGACGTGGACGAGACAGACAGACAGACAGACAGACAGACAGACAGACAGACAGGTAGACAGACAGGCAGGCAGGCAGGCAGGCAGGCAGGCAGACAGATATACAGACAGACAGACAGGCAGGCAAAGAGTTCTACTGTAGATGAAAGAGATTTTTGCGTGTAATACAAGTGAAACTCAACGTTGATGACTGACCTAGAGCGACGGCCATCAGGGCGGCAGGCACACCGAACGCCAAGGAATAACATGTCTTGGCACCGAAACAATGGACATCACCTACAAGCAACAAAAAAAACAACAGCAACCCTGTCAGCACTTCTCGAAAAACTACCACGGACCACTTGAATAATTGTGAAGAGTTGCCATTGCCCCATAAGCAATTGCACTTGACCCTCGTACTTCGGAGTAGCGGAGTGACAAATGTGGAAATGAGACTTCCCGCATTGATGCAGAAGTAGAAGTAGGAGAAGAAGGTCTCCCGCTGGGCTTCCTGAAAGTCGGAGGAAACACAATTTTAAGGCTTCTCCATCTGCCGGGAAAACTTCGAGTTCAATCAATCAATCAATCAATTATACCTGGCCGGGCTTGAATTGATCAGCACCGTAGGCGGCGACACACGGCTTGATTCCGCCTGTGCCGATGGCGATGAGCAGAAGTCCGCTCAAAGTGCCGGCTCTACATGTGGAGAGCAAGGTTCCCGGTTAGAGTCATGAATGTGAAACGAATTAGGCAGAGTAGTAAAGCCTCTTACATCGCATGGAAGTGAAGATCGGGAATGGCAGACAGGGTGAGGACGACCAGGCCGATGATGTAGACCACAGACAATGAGAAGATCGTTCTGGGAGAAAGAAGAAAGGGTGATTAGTAGTTAGTGTTTGAGAAATGGTGAGAAAAAGTGACATTAACTCATTGATAAAAAGAGAGTTGATAAATGGGCCAAAAAGCTGTTAAGCTTCAGGCAAACGGAACACATGATTACAGAAAACAGAGCGATGAAAGACATTAACGAGACAGACATCGACTCGAACAGATAGACCGGTAAATTAGTTCGTAAAACAGAGACGGACAAGATAGACAAGAAAACAGACAGGCATATAAAGAGAGACAGACATTGACATTAGAGATACAGATACAGACAGACAAACAGGGAATGGTCAGACACCGGCATATAGACAGACAGACAGACAGACAGATAGACAGACAGACAGACAGGCAGGCAGACAGACAGACAAACAGACAGACAGACAGGCGGGCAGGCAGGCGGGCGGGCAGGCAGGCAGGCAGGCAGACAGGCAGGCAGACAGACAGACAGACAGTTGAAGAGCTGGAAGAGCTCCGGATTCTGGATGGCGCGACTCACTTGAACTTTCCGATAGCTCCGTCAGCAATCCAGGCGCCGAAAATCGGAAAGAAATAACACAACATCGAGAAGAAGTGGTAGTAGAAGGTGGTGCTGTCCTCGGAGAAGAGTAGAACTTTGCTGAAGTACAGCGTTAAAACGGCTGTATAAAAAGAGAGAAAAGACGCATGCCACATCGGTCATTAAAGATTTCCAGGCACAGAGACGTAGCAGTGCGATTCGCAGATGGAGCTTACTTTTCATTCCATAATACGTAAATCGCTCGCAGAATTCGTTCCCCAGGATAAATATGATGAACCAAGGGTACTTCGCTTTCGCCTACCGAAAAACAACCCAATTATTAATTTAAAAAATACAAATTAAATAAAAATGAAAAATAAATTATAAAATAATACAAATAAAAGCTATTAATAAATAAATCAATTAAAATTATAAATAAATTTTTATTTGAACTATTAATAAGTAAAAGAAGTACTTACCGGGGACGCTTTTTCCAATTCCGAAGGACTCTCCATTTTCGGCATAAATCCCCACAGCAATTCAGGAATGGTTCGACCTTCACCAATTCTAAGCGTCGTTAAGGTTGTGCCCAATACGAATCTTTTCCATGTTAAATTTCACGTCCACGTAAGAGATAACTGCGAAATGGAAACGCGATTGAAGAGATTTTGGCAATGTACGTGACGAATTCACCTAATAACACACACACACACACCCAACACAGACAGACAGACACACAACACACAACACAGACACGCACTCACACTCACAAACAGACAGACAGACACAGACACACAACACAGACACGCACTCACACTCACAGACAGACAGACAGACACACAACACAGACACGCACTCACACTCACAGACACACAGACAGACAACACAGACACGCACTCACAGACACATACACAGTCACAGACACGCACTCACAGACACGCACTCAGACTCACAGACAGACAGACACAAGAGAGAGAGAGATGGTGTTTATGAAACAGTCGACGATGCCGTAACACAAACAGCCACTGCTCCGTTGGCGCGCACAGCCACCACACAGACACAATGTCTCGGTCAAGCTGAGAAAGAACGAAAAAAGAATGCTTGAACAGCGGGAGACGGAGAATGCGGTATGTGAAAACGAAATTGGCATTTATTTTGCAAGCGCCGTCACAGCGAGTGTGATCGGCCACAACTGTTGTACGAGGCAAGTACGAGGCAAGTACGAGTGTCCACTGCGAGGCAAGTGCGAGTGTCCACTGCGTCTGCGAGGCAAGTACGAGTGTAAACTGCGAGGCAAGTACGAGTGTAAAGTGCGAGGCAAGTTGCGTTTGGTTGGTGGGCTATTGTGTCCTGATTGCCAAATCGGTGTGGGGAGGGGAAAGAGTTACATCCGTGTTAATTGTTGAAGGAAGTTACTATACGAGTACTGTTAACGGAAAATCTATACCCACGTACACTGTTGTGAATGAGAACTGACAATTTTGATTGTTGTCTCTTCCTCAAGTGACGAGTGTGGGGTAAACTGCGGGCGATAATGGCGAAAAGTCAAGTGCAGTTTACGTAAACACGCATTGCAGTCCGTCCATGCGCCGGTTCGGTACAGTACTATGTAGAGCCCTGCGCGGTTAGAAAAAATTGAACCGCAGCCCGCACCGCGGCCTATTATCTAAACCGCGGCCCGCACCGCACCGCCGCAGCCCGCGGGCTGGCACCCTCAAACCGCAAACCGCACCGCCAATTTTAGAAACTAAGAAAATTTTCAATACGTTAACAAATTGTATATACGTACGCATTAACGTACATACGTATACGTCATGTACGTATTTTCAATACGTAAACAAACAGATGGCTCTATTGCGCCTGCCTCTGTGCGATAATGGAGAATTGATTGATTGCAATAGAGAGGTTGAAGCATTGTCGGCGTAAGAGTGGCGTAAGAGTAGCGTAAGAGTAGCGTATGAAAAGTGTACGCTTGGTCTACGGAGGACAGGTTGAAGCAGTCGGCGTAGCGTTAACGTAAGGTAACCTTAAGCAATGCTCTCCTTGAATTCTGCGTCATTTTTGGAAAATACCACCTCGTAAAACCGAATATTTCTGCAATTCCATCATTCGATTTCATTTTCTCGTGTCTCTGTTTCCTATCATGAAGTACAAATCCCTTCTGCTTAGGGATGGCATCACATGTCAAATTTCAAATTCAAATCAAATCAAATTATGTTTCATGGCAAAAAGGAGCAATAAGAAATCGAATGATCAAATGACTTTCAAAATCAAATCAAATCAAATTATGTTTCATGGCAAAAAGGAGTAATAAGAAATCAAATGATCAAATGACTTTCAAATTCAAATCAAATCAAATCAAATTATGTTTCATGGCAAAAAGGAGCAATAACAAATCAAATGATCAAATGACTTTCAAAATCAAATCAAATCAAACTGTAGCTGTTTGTCATTTGGTGCGCCACAAAAATCGGCCTCTAAATTTTCTGTTTCAGTTGAGTTCATCTTTTTCTACAACCCAGGTGGCTAGTTGCTACTATTGCTTAGAATTTTGAGCCAAATTCCAGTAAATTGACCAGGGTTAAGTATACTGAATTGTCCTTACATCATGCTTACGTCGCCGCGTAAGGCCCACTGTTCCTCACGACGGGGGTAACGCATGCGGCGTAAGAGGTAAGTTTAGCCACGCCCGCGCACGATTTCAATTGGTCGATTTCTTTACGCTTACTCTTACGCGCGTTGCTTCAACCTCTCTAATACCGTATTCCCCCGATCTCAAGGGACAGTTAAGCCCCACCCCCTCCCCTCATCGGTTGACTGTTCAGTCGGATTCACTGTGTCGTGATTGGTTGAAATTCAAGCGGAACTTGGCAGCGATTGATTATTGATTAAGCGGGATTTTTTGACGCACATATTAAATTAGTTGATTGATTGATTGTAGGTAAACAATAGCAAACGGTGATGAACAGATAAGATCCGGGGTGGATGAAATTAACTGGTAGGGCATAAAAGTGTCCCTTGAGATCGGGGGAATACGGTATCTATTTATGGTATCAGAAAAGCGGCAAGTGCGGTTTGCGGCGGATTTGAAAAGTTAAACCGCAACCGCGAAGATGGAAACCGCGGGCTGCGGCGGTGCGGTGCGGGCTGCGGTGCGGTTTGCAGGGCTCTAGTACTATGTCTGTCTGCCTCTCTGCCTGTCTGTGTGCCTGTTTGCATGTGTGTCTGCCTGCTTGTCTGTCTGTCTGTCTGTCTGTCTGTCTGTCTGCCTGTTTGTCTGTGTGTCTGCCTGTGTGACTGTGTGTGTGTCTGCCTGCCTGCCTGTCTGCCTGTGTGTCTCTGTGTTTGTCTGTGTGTCTGTGTGTCTGTGTCTGTGTGTATATATATAATATATATAAATAATATATTACATCCACACTAGCATCCTGAATTTGTCATTAAAACGAGCACAACAAAATTGAAAGCGACACAATTTTCATTGAAAGGCAAGCGGAAATAACAGCGCAACTCACAACGCGGGACAGCGCCCAACCGGAACCGGAAGTGCGCTCCATAGAAGCCAGAGAATGGGCGGAAGAGGCGTTCCTCTTCCCAATTAACAGTAGGGTGAGCGCCTACTGCACCTTAGCGGCCGTGTCCGGCTATTAAGTGCTACTAGTGGTCCAATCAGCGGATCGTTGAAATGATCCGTATCCCACTTCTCTTGCCAGTTACCGGTAGGCTGAGTGCCCACTGCACCAAACGACCGTGTGAGGCTATTAAGTCCTACTAGTGGTTGATCTGTGATCCCACTTCTCTTGCCAGTTACCAGTAGGCTGGGCGCCCACTGCACCAAACGACTGTGTGAGGCTACTCAGTCCTACTAGTGGTCGTTGAAATGATCCGTGATCCCACTTCTCTTGCCAGTTACCAGTAGGCTGGGCGCCCACTGCACCAAACGACTGTGTGAGGCTATTAAGTCCTACTAGTGGTCGTTGAAATGATCCGTGATCCCACTTCTTGGGCACTTTGCTTTCTCTCCTTCACCCCGCAACCAGTTTCACAACTTCAAATCGTCACGGAATATTTTGCTCCTTCGATTATCCTCAACAAAAACCAGGCAAATCTGTGGAATGTCTGCTGAAACGCCAGCAAATAAAGATGCCGTTCCACCGGATGTGCGATTGAAAGATCCCCGAAAAGCCTTCCAAATGGGTAAGCGCGCGATTGCTTGGACTTTCCTCCAAAGCAAAGGTAGATTTAATAATGAGATAGCTTAATGCTTGCGATTGTAGATGCGAAATGGAGAGGCCCGTTCTTCTTCGTGCAGGGAGCGGATCCGCAGGTTGGACATTGTGTTGTGTGGGCTGCTCACGGTTGATTGATTGATTGACGAGCTGGTAGACTGACCTAGACAGTGATCGATTGATTGATTGATTGACGAGCTGGTAGACTGACCTAGACAGTGATCGATTGATCGATTGATTGGCGAGAGACGTGACGGTTTATTCAACTTTATTGATTGCTTTGATGGAATATCGATTTGACTGATTGAGTTTGATAGTGGCTATTGGATTGATTGAGTTATCTGTAGTCTGTAGTGCCATGGGAGAAATTGATTTCAGATTTACTTTCCTGTTTGAAAGCTAACGATTTAGATGGAAAGGAATGATCGGGTGATTTTAATGGTTTTTATCCAAGTAACCAATTTCCATTCCAATCATGATAAAATTCCAATACACTCAAAAGCCGCATTTTCAATTTTTAAAATATCCGTAACATATATTTCCACTTTATTACGGTAGATGATTCGGTTCGAGTGGATGTTAAAGGACAATATCATTCCTTTTATTTTACGGCCAGCTTGAATGATGGATGGATTGATTGATTGATTGATCGCATGAAGTGTGAGCTAATTGATTGATTGATTGATTGCGTGAAGCATGGATTGATTGATTGATCGCATGAAGTGTGAGCGAATCGATTGATTGATTGCTTGCTTGAAGTGTGGATTGATTGATTGATCGCATAAAGTGTGAGCGAATAGATTGATTGATTGATTGATTGCGTGAAGTGATTATTGGAACATCTGTTTTCTCGCACTGATCGATCCTGGCCGGCGTGTTTCTCTTGTTGCAGTTCGGCATGTTTGACGGGTTCCTCCGGGGTAAAACTGATCCGAAGCTGATATCGTGGGAGGAGGATATTGCGTTGATGCGTATCGCGGCGAATGATCTCAATAAAATGACGCCACTGCCGGCATTTTTCGTCATCTGCGGCGACCTGGTCCACGAATTCGACGGTAAGTATTGGATATAAAATTAAAGTGAAAATGCCTGTAAAAATATGCAAAATTAATAATTGTTTATTCAACGGTAAAAAGAAATAAAAAGAATTATCACCGCTTGATTCATTGATTAAACCCAAATATCAACGCTTGATTCATTGATTTAACCCAAATATCGACACTTGATTCATTGATTTAACCCAAATATCACCACTTGATTCATTGATTTAACCCAAATATCAACGCTTGATTCATTGATTTAACCCAAATATCAACGCTTGATTCATTAGTTTAACACAAATATCAACGCTTGATTCATTGATTG
The DNA here is from genome assembly GCA_001579985.1 of Hypsibius dujardini. Taxonomy (NCBI): domain Eukaryota; kingdom Metazoa; phylum Tardigrada; class Eutardigrada; order Parachela; family Hypsibiidae; genus Hypsibius; species Hypsibius dujardini. The sequence continues at coordinate 6,026 of LRSR01005572.1, read as the reverse complement.
TACTGTTGATTGAATGTACTGTTTTACTGTTTTATTTAAACTTAATTATTTTTAGATAAGGTAAAATGTCGTTATAATTTAGTTTATTGTTTCTCATTTTTTCAGTGAATCCACTGAAGAAGGCTCAAGAACGGGATCTCCTCCGGATCCTCGCGGATATCGACCCGGCCATCCCGATCGCCCTGATCCCCGGCAATCACGACATTCAAAACACCCCCACGGCACTCGCGATCAACCACTTCAAGGACACTTTCGGTCCGGACTATTATACATTCGATGCGCGGGGTCTGCGCTGTATTTGCATCAACTCGCAGTTCTTCAAGTCCTTCGAAGCGGTACTTGGCATTTTCACTCCGCCGTATTTCCATACATTATTTCCCCTCCCTTCCCCTCTCTCTCTCTCTCTCTCTCTCTCTCTTGCTAATGTGGGTTGCGTTGGAATTGTGTATTGACAGACGCCCAGTGCAGAATTCCTGCAACTGCAGAAGGACTTTTTCCGGTGGTTCGACGGGGAGATCGATCGTACGGCGCACGATTTGAGGACCGGCCTCATCCAGCATGCTGTTGTTTTTCAGCATATTGCCTGGTTCTTGGAGAGGCCGGATGAACCGGATGACTACTTCAATGTGGATTACCAGATACGGCAGATCTATCTTCAGAAACTTGTTTATGCCGGTCGGTAACGATATCTACCTCTTCCTGTCTGTCTTTCTGTCTGCCTGCCTGCCTGCCTGTCTGCGTACCTGTCTGTCTGTCTGTCTGTCTGTCTGATTGTCTGTCTGTCTGTCTGCCTGTCTGTCTGCCTGTCTGTCCGCCTGCCTGCCTGTCTGTCTATCTGTCTGTCTGTCGGTTGGTCTGTCTGATTGTCTGTCTGTCTGTCTGTCTGTTTGTCGCTGTCTGATCGATCATCCCCTTTGATTGCAGGCATTAAGGCCTGCTTTTGCGGGCATTACCACAGAAACGGCGGCGGCAAAGCTGGACCTCATGGCGAACTGGAAGTTGTGGTCACGTCTGCAATCGGAATGACATTGGCGGTCGGCACGGACGGCCAGCTCGTAGAAGGCAAAGCCGACAACCCTTCCGGCATGCGCGTGGTCAAGGTTACGGACGAAAGTATTACGCATGACTATTTTCCCCTTCATGAATTTCCCACTGAGGTGAAGCTGTAAGGTGTCGGGCGTTTTTGTCGGTTCGGTTCTCGTTGCTTCTTTCAATTGTTTAAAGTTTAATTGGCGTTCATTGATTGACGGTCAGTCACGTGTTCGGTCAGTCACGTGTTCGGTGTTTTGTTCGTTTGGTTCGTTTTGTTTTTGCTCCATGACACTCTCTGCTCGGTATTTTGGAGGAACGCTGATTCCGGTTCGTTTTTGACCTTTTTCGTTTTGCCTGCGCTTTTCTTGTCTCTTAAGTATTTTTCTCCTGCCTCAAAATCCGTTACAACAACGGCTTATTAATATTGTTATTGCCACGGGACATTGAGAACGACACGAAAATGCAGGACAACTCTTCAGAACAAGAAAGGAAGGAACAGCTCACGAAATTCCGAAACCGTCTGCTCAAATTGAGTGGAACAATTCCCAAAGTTTAGAACAGCTTGAGACAGTTAAAGAACACATGACAAACAGCAGGAACAACTGCAAATGGAACAAGTGCGTCGTATAAACAGCGTATTAAATGCCCGTTCCAACTTTTAGCAACCACAACTGACGTATTTGCGTCGTATGAACGACGTTTTAGATGCATGTTCGAATTTTTAGCAACCACAACTGACGTATTTGCGTTGTATAACGGCGTTTTAGACGTACGTTCCAACTTTTAGCAACCACAACTGACGTATTTACGCCATATGAACGGCGTTTTAGATGCATGTTCCAAATTTTAGCAACCACAACGGACGTATTTGCGCCATATGAACGGCGTTTTAGATGCATGTTCGATTTTTTAGCAACCACAACTGACGAATTTGCGCCGTATGAACGGCGTATTAGATGCATGTTCGATTTTTTAGCAACCACAACGGACGTATTTAGCTTCCGATCTCGTTGCTTAGCTCTCACCCATCCGCATACTGATCGCCAGGCAGGGAGAACTGCGTCGAACACCCGCAGCTGCAATTCATTCTTCTCGAATTCCGGAGTCTTTCCGCCAAAATTTCCCACCATCCCCCGCCCTCTTCAAGGGATGCTGTAATTTCTATTGGCCAATATCGCATCTAGCCACACCCACACCTAGCCACACCCGCACCGGCCTCTCTCCCCCCTGCCCCCTTTGACCGTTGTGTGGGCGCATTTGTTGACATCATGTTTTTCTCCATTTCACGCAGATCTTCCCTTTTCTCCTTCCATTTTGATTCCTCCGTCCGAATTCCAACCACCACCGATTTCGCCTTCATATCCCGCCGTATACCTCAGATTAAATATCATCGGTGGTTGAGTGTCTGTCAATTAACTGGGGGATTATTGTTATTTTCAAGGAATTTCTCAGCGAAAATGACAATCTCAAAAAAACCCAGAGGCCGCGGCGCCTTCATCGTGCTGGAGGGTCTGGATAGGTCGGGAAAGACGACCCAATCGCAGGCGCTGGTGGAGGGACTGCGGAAACACGATGTGCCCACAGAATTCATCCGATTCCCTGGTGAGCGGTGAAAATTTTATTGTGCTTATTTATGTCACATGAAATTCAGTGTAAGTGGTCGCTTGATTGATGGATTGATAGAACGATTCTGGCTGACGTTTCCTCTGCATCATTAGGGTTGATTGATTGATTGCTGAATTCGATTTTGGCGAGATAAATATTCGAATAATTATATTTATGTTTTGCTTTCAGGGAGCTTTTTGTTTGGGTATTTCGATTTTATTTATTTTGTTTTATTGTCAATTATTACCAACAAGAGCTATTGTCAAAAGAGGAACTGTAGTCAGCCAGACGCTTCGTTTTAGGATTGATTGACTCACTGTTCAATCAGCCACGCTGAAAACGATTACGAGCATCGCACGAGTATTGATTGATTGACTGATTGATTGATTGATTGGAGCGCTCCACGAGTATTGTTGATTAATTGATCGATTGATTGATTGATTGGAGCGTTCCACGAGTATTGTTGATTAATTGATCGATTGATTGATTGATTGGAGCGCCCTACGAGGACTGATTGATTGATTAAAGCGTCCCACGAGTATTGTTGATTAATTGATCGATTGATTGATTGATTGGAGCGTTCCACGACTATTAATTGATTGATTGATTGGAGCGTTCCACGACTATTAATTGATTGATTGATTGATTGGAGCGTTCCACGAGTATCGTTTGGTTCTGCTGTACAATTTAATTCCAGTGTTACAACTGCAATTTGTATTCTTTCAGACCGCAATCCAGAGAACCCTCTGAGTAAGGCCATTTCGGATTACCTGTCCAGCAAGACGGAATTGGACGCCATGACTGCACATCTGCTCTTCGCCGCTCAAAGAACGGAGATGAGGTACAGTACTACCGCAACCCTAGTTGAACAGCTGGAAGGATTCTTGATCGACTGACTGGTACTATTCAGCACTGTTACTTTTAGCGTGCTAAGGACGTTTTTACTGCTGGGGTTGATTCGCATCTTGCAGTTTACGCTAGCGAGCTGAACTGCGGGCATGGTAATGCTGTTTTGTCTGTTACTGCAGGTCGAGTATGGAGGCTCTTTTGGCTGCCGGCACGACACTCGTTGTAGATCGGTATTCGTACTCTGGAATCGCTTACAGCATGGCCAAGGTACATTACCTCATCGATCTCAATGATGCCTGACTATCTTCTATCTCCCTGTCTGAGTGCCTGTTTGTCTATCTATCTGCCTGCCAGCTTGTCGTCTGGCTGTCTGTCTGTCTGCCTGTCTGTTGTTCATTGTCTGTCTGTCAAGCCATCTGTTTGTTTGTCTGTCTTTCTACCTGTCTGCCTGCCTGCCTGTCTGTCTACCCGTCTGCCTGTCTGTTGTCTATTGTCTTCTGTCTGTTAAGCCATCTGTGTGTATGTGTGTCTCTCTGCCTGTCTGCCTGTCTGTTATCCATTGTCTTCTGTCTTATTTCTCTTTGACTTCTGGACCTTCGGGCAGTTGCGCCATCGGGCATCCGTTCGGTCGATTGTCCCTTGCCTGTGAGGCTTGCTTATGGTGCTCATCCCCCATCTACTTCACTAGTTGGGGTCCGGTTCCGCTACTCCGTATCAATCTGCCCGCTTGAGTCTTGACCGGTTTTGGTGAAAGGTTTCTCATTGTCCCTTCAGGGTCTTGACAAGCAGTGGTGCAGCAACGTTGAGGCGTACCTCCCCAAGCCGGATCTCGTGGTGTACATGGAAATCACGCCCGATCAGGCGGCCCTCCGCGGCGGGTTCGGCGAGGAGCGCTACGAAACGCGGCTCTTCCAGGAGAAGGTCTACCAGGCCTACCAAGCCATCAAAGAGGACAACTGGAAGGTATGCGACGCTACGAAACAGACAGACAGACAGACAGACAGACAGACAGACAGACAGACAGACAGGCAGACAAACAGGCAGACAAACAGCCACGCAGACAGACAGACAGACAGACAAACAGACAGACAGGCAGGCAGGCTTGGCAAGACCAGAAACTGGTAAGAGCTTTTGCACTTTTTAAAGATTCTTTGTGTATACAGGTCGCGGCTGCCACTGAGAATCCCGCTGACATCGCGAAGGGCCTTCTGGAAAGCGCTCTCCAGATCCTCGATCAGTGCCAGGCGCTGCCGCTCTCGCGCCAGTACCATTCGCAGCGCCGTCAACCGCTGGTTCAACGCCAGATCTTGGGCCAGTAATGCTCGGAGGGTCTCCTGGTCGTCGGCCAGCGAGGATCTTGTGCATTGTTCAGCTTGAAGTTTTTTTTAAAGATTTTCATTTTTGCTCAGGAAATCTACTTTTAGTTTCCCCTATATCCGCTACTTGGATGGGTGAATTCTTTTTTGTTATCTACGCGTGCAGCTGGCTCGAACTTTGAAATCTGGAGAGCCGCTCTCTTTCCTTGCTGTTTTCATTATCATTCTCACTATCGACGGGTACTCTTCTTCGACACAGTAGGACCTCTTTCTTTTAGATCCACATCTTGCAATTTTAAGAGGCTTTGAACCGGACGGGCTTTTGAATGGAATTCCATGTCGATTTGCATAAATCTGCATCCGATCGTGTTATGTTTGATAGGATTACAGTACACTGTCTGTCTGTCTGTCTGGTTGTCTGTCTGTCTGTCTGTCTGTTTGTCTGTCTGGCTGTCTGTCTGTCTGTCTGTCTGCTGTCTGTCTGGCTCTGTCTTCTGTCTGTCTGACTGTCTGTCCGTGTGTCTGTCTGTCTATGTGTGTCTCTGTCTGGCTGGCTGTCTGTTTGTCTGTTTGGCTGTCTGTCTGTCTGGCTGGCTGTCTGTCTGTGTCAGCATGTCGGTGTTCCACCTCAATACGTTTAAGCTTGCAAATGGGTTCGCCTCTGGCTCCTACCGGTACATCCGTCCGTGACAAGGCTGTCTGACCCAGCCGTACAGTCAGGGAGAGGTTTTTAATTTAGCCGGAGGAGGTGAGGGACCGTGTTCAACCGCGTTTTTACAGTCACAAAAGCTGGAGAGTAAAAAAATTATGAATGAGTTTACCATATAAACATTATACCTATACCACTCCCTCCTCGTGGGATCTTTCACGCACGACAAAAGAAGATTCATGAAGGGGGGATGTGTACGTGCTCTAGATCCCGTCTCAAGGAATTTCCTCCACATTTTGCCATCCACTTTTCGCGGTATATATTTTTAGACAGGCGATCGGTCGTGTGTGAAGTGATTGCAGGGTACGCCGCCCTCCGGGCTGGGGGTGCGGTACATACCGACAGAGGCTCATTTAGGGTCCTTACAAGTCGGAACTAGGACCCCTCACGGTTGGGCCAGGGGGGGGCGGGCAAAGGGGCGAAATGCATTTTTCTCAAAATTGACCCCTAGACTAGGCCAGAACTAGGACCCCTACCCCGGGGCCAGGGGGCGAGCAAAGGGGCAACATGCATTT